>JAOUQY010000044.1:20440299-20453450 GCA_028566355.1 Doras micropoeus | reverse complement strand
TCTGCGCTTGCATCAGATACAAGGTCACCATGGTGCACATGCATTTCTGATCTACAGGCAATATCTACTCTATAACTCCCCTGCAAATATACACTGAAGTACCAGAAAAACTGGTACACCAGTTAATACTTGGTAGGTCCCCCTGTGGCATGCACAGTCCTCACGCTGATGTTTGTTGAGGCCCCAGCACTGATTTCTGATGTTACTTAAGGCAGTGTTGCACGCCTATCGCTGACGCTGGTCACGTTCCCCCCCCAGAGTCTTTTTACGGCCACACTGATGTCGTAAGTTCGAGGTTTTGCCGGAATTCTCATAGTCATGGTACACCCTTGAAATGCTCATACGTGAAAATCCAAACTTTGCTTCTACCTCCGAAATGCTATGAGCCATCTCACGAGCTCCAACTATTAAACCGCCCAATCTGGCATCCCTAGCATTAACTGTCCTTCTGCTCTTCCTCCTCTGAGTATAAGGCAGTGTGAATGCTTGTTGCAGTTCCCATTTTTGTTGCGCTAATGGAGCTGAACGCTGAAGTGTGTACACTGCTCCATAGTAGAGAAACCTGCAGTTCAACTAAACTGCAGTTTATGTCTTTCAAATGTTTACAGCTTTGAGCTTTGATTGTGCATAAGAGGTCTTTAGTATTTCAGAGGAATTTAAAGTATGTGGAGTTGTGAATGAGGAATGAGGATGTTCATTTCTTCTATTCATCTGCACGAGCTGCTACTGTCTAAACCCTCAAAACCTCAGCTAACGGCACGTGGAACTTTTTTTTCTTTTTTGAAAGATGCCTGGACAGACATACACATGCGACACGGTTTAATCACACTTGATGTCTGCATTAGTGCTTGAGATAAAGACGCATTGGAAACCTCACTGCTCAAACACTTGTGTTCCAAAATAATAACTTCCTCTTCTCAGGCCAGACAAGTGACACAAACTGAAAGCTCTCTTTACCATTTTATTACTGCCAAGCTTGCAGATTATATATATCAAAACTACATGCAGATACACACCAAAGTCAAAGTCTGACCATCATGCTACTATCCTCGAACACATGATTACAGGGAAAAATAAAAAACTCTGTTCCTGCTTTGTCTTTTTCTCACTCTCTGAAAAAGAAGGGGTGGTATAAAATTGAAACCACACAAAACTGCTTAATGAGCTCTCTAATCACACTTGACTTTTGAGCTGTGCTGCATAGAGGAAGTCCTGACATAAAAAAAAAACCAAAAAAACAACTTTTGCACTTTGCACAGAAGAACAACTATCACCCCATCAGCTTTCGGTGCAGCACACTTTTTAAATAATTCATTTCCTGTTCTTGTGTGCAAGACAGTTCAGCCGAGTTACAGTATTTGAATAGAAACGCTACCGGTACAGTTCATCAGTTGTCACATTGGTACAGTGAACAGGAACAAAGTGCCATGAACATTCACACAGATCAGATTTCGATTCTGCCCTCACGCTACACTCTCATATCCCTAAATCAGGAATCAGCCAGATTGACACTTCTACAGAAATCAGTTCAGCACTCTTCCTGGTGATTAGTCAGGGCTGGACATGCCTACATGTCTATACGAGTTCTTGATCCATAGCTGCTGATGAATGATTTAAATGCTTAATACCAGGTCAATTCCTAGACTTCAAACTCTTAGGATGTCTCCTCAAGCTTTAAACTTTGATCAACAAAATAAAATCCCTTTAAATACATAACTGACCTCTTTTGTAATCTGTTAAAGAATTTGTCTTGATGTTGTGGACAAACAAAATGTCAAAATGTGTTGCACTGCACGCAAGACCATATATAATTAGCTGAATAAACACTCATACAGTTCACCTATATCCAATAATATGTAAATACTGGCCCCAATCCAGCTTTGGACATGCACCCGAGTCATGCATTGAGAGCCATACTGCATAAACATACATGCACTGAGTGATGCCATGATCATATGAGCCGAAAACAGCTATAAATATAATATAATATAATATAATATGAACCAGGAGTGTAAGGGTGTATCACAGACATTATACGGTGATTTGGAAACCTACGATAGTTCAGCGGACAAGATAAATGTTTAAAACCTATTTTAACAGGAAGCTTAAGTGCCAATATAGCAGGTGGATTCAGAAACCTGTACATTGTCTCGTTTTTTTTTTTCCATTCATCCTGGGTCAGGGTCACGGTGCATCCCAGGGCATCACGCACACACAAAAATCACACAATATCTTTTAGGCAATCCACCTACCAGATAGGTAGACGTTTCAGGTGGCTAGAGGAAACCGGAGAACCCTGAGGAAACCCACACAGACACTGTTGAACCTGAGAGCAAGGGATGCTACCACCTGTAATAATTCAATGCACGGTCTGGACATTTTGCGGACTGAATAACGCAATACGTTTAGCTTTCTTGTACGTATCCCGAACACCGTTCTGAATAGTTGTGCAATACTGTGCAATTTTCACAGCCAAGTGCAGAGTATTTCGAGCTCGTGTGCCAGGTGTAACGTAGATGCTGAGTCAGTATATATAGTGATAATGCGAATAACGTCAACAAGTCTTATAAGCAGTGATTACGCAGGTCTGATTAACGACAGTAACAGATCATTAGGGCATGTGGACGTGTCCCAGTGTGCTTTTCATGCAGCCATCAGTACAGCATGAACTTGAATGTGAAGGAACTTGGGCCTCCACACACACACACACACACTTGTTTAGTATCAAACAAAATCAGGAAGTGGCACAATGTGCCTTCACACAGAGAGGAAGTCAAGAACCATTTTCTATTATCAGTTCTGACTTAATGTCGTTGTTTATTTGTTTGTTTGCCTGGAGGATTATTCATTTAATTTTTTTATTATTATGGATAATAAAACATAAACAGTGGAATACCGGATGCTAGTTTAGACCCAACACTGATTATTTTGCAAGCAAAAATAATAATAATAAATCACAAAGCTCAATAAGACCTTCATGCAAAATGGAAATCAGGAAATCAGGTTACTACTAAAAACAAGTGCTGATTATTTATTCATTATTTAAAAACAAATATTTAAAAAATAAGTTATAAAGTTATAAAGTTAAACACCCCACATTAAAGAAACCCTTGCCCAGACTCATTGGTGTGAAAAGTAACACAACACCACTGCCTTTATACCTGAACACAAAACTCTGCCCAGCTCACCTTTCCAAACTTTCCAAACTTATTTGCTAAAAGCAACACCTTCAAGCTCTAAGCAAAACTTTAATTAGGCTTACCTTCAAATCTGAGCAAACGTCTTGAAAAACAGTCAGCGCAGGCGAATGGAGCTCGAAGTCAGCTGCTCATGGTGAAGCGGAGCGGAGCTGCGTCTCCATTTTCCGGGTTGCTGCTGGATGATCAGCGCTGTAGGCTACACTTTATGTAACAAGCACAGGTTGTTGAGTGACAGAAGGCAGGCGCAACTCTAAAAGGCAGCCCTGCCTATAAAAGGCATTGATTTAAGACAGGGGAAGTGCAGGAAATTAGCATACTCCGCTCACTGTTCAACCCCGCCTCAATGAATTTTGAATTGGCTTATAAATGATGAATCGATACAGAACAGAACGAGTCGCTCAACTGAACCGATTCCCAACGAGTCAACACACACACATACACACATATATATATATATACACACACTCAGAGTTTGCTCACTCCGATAATAAACACTAGGCTTTACTCCAAGTTTAGATAAGAAAAGACTTGCATTTAAAAAAAATAATGATAACTAAAGCACACGCAATATAGTAAACACATGTTTACTAACGCTAGGTCAATCAGAACGGGTTAAACAGCGGTCTGCAAATGAAACAATGTAAAAGAGAAGGGGGGAAAAAAGACAACAGTGAAGTGTGAGAACGATTCACACGAGTTTGACTGTGTTTTGCGCCATTTTAAGAGCATATAAACCGAAAGAATCACAACAGAGTCGATTCACGAGTCGACACATTCGTTCAAGTGACTCAGTCAGCGTTCTTGTTTGAATCATTTGCCATGCAGTGGACACTAGTCATAGTTTTACTCAGCCCTGGAGTTCAGCTTCACCAGGAAATCAAAGATGTCACCAGGAAAGTACTGACATTTCATTTGAGCACTTGACAAACATGTTTGAAAATCCACTTACATTATACCAGCTGTTGCAGTCCTTCCTTCCTTCCAACAGCCTTCACCAAACATGCATCTCATCATCCCAGAGCAAAGAAACATTCAGAGTAATTTCTCTTGTTTGTCCAGCTTGTTTCTCCTAAACATAACCCGAGCTCAATTTAACATCATGTGAGATTAAATTCGGCCTTTCCGATCCCAATTTAAGATCTTCAAATGCTCTTTGTTTTCCTCTCGTTTTCTTTCTCTCATCTTTGTTTTTCTGAAACAGTCAGCTCCTGAGATATCAGTCAGATCCAAAAGATAACTTGATTGGCTTATAAGTGAGCACAATATCAGAAAATTGTCCCAACTCGGTGCATTTGATCTCCGAGAAGCCTATGAGAACATCAAACGAGCTCCTGCTTTTCGTATATTTCTCCTTGTTTTCAAATGGTCAAATCTTAGATTGATTTTTTTCTTTTGTTCCTTATTTCTCTTAAGGGGGGTTTAGGAGGCAACAGGTCAGAATAAGCTCCAAATAAGAGATTTCTGATGACACAAAGAAAAGACTGTGGGCAGCAAATTCTTCTTCTGGGATATTACTGAAAAAAAAAAAGATCTTCAACTGGTGGAATCGCTTGAGACTGCTTCCATAAACCGAAATAAACATTACCTTACAGAGAGCCTTACCATATCAGCATTAATACATATCTCTTTATGAAATAACAAGTAAATTTCCTCTGTTTATCACAGGCAGGTGAAGGCAGCCAGCTACAGCTTCCCTAAGTTCCTATACCACCCCAAAAAATAATGATGCCACAGTTTTATATTCAACTGGAACCCCCTCTACATCTTTCCAGCTGTGCATTATTAGTCATTGATTATGTCACCTGTCATCCAAACAAGAAGTCAGGGAGGTATTAGAATGAGCACATTAATGCTGGCTTGTGAGTTGCCTTGTAGCCAGCACTACCGTCTGAGCTGCGGTTATAGAAAATTAATCAACACTTATCATAATCGTAATCAATCAGAACTGAGAATTCAAGAATGCTGTGGTATAACTGTGGCTAAAAGGCTGTGTAGCTGCAGAGCAGTCAGTGTGCATATGACTGCTGACCCCTGTCCACCTTCAAAAGCACCTACAACGGGCACGTAAAATATCTTTAAGGTATTGGAAGTCGGGATACAGACAATGCCAAACAGTTTCAACATAAAATATTTATTTCTAAATGAAACTTGATATCAGAGAGTGTCTTGAGACTAAACATACAGTGCAGCAAAACACAGACGAAAACATGAGAAATGAGTGGTAAAATCTATCCTAATTATATATATATATATATTTTTAATTTTTTTTTTACATGAGGATCATATCCAGTTCTTCGTGGAAATTTGCCACATATTTGACAAGTTTATGAACAGTTCCTGACCCGCCAAGATGGCACCTCTTGATGAAATGTGTTCTATCTAAACATGAATTTCATACATTTGGTCCAACAACAGGCTCGTTGAGAGTTGAAACGTACACGATACAGGGATGGTGTATCAGGAACTCGGTTCCACAGGCTTCACGCAGGTTACGCCACGGAGCGCTGCTGTTTTTGCTTGTGCTGAAATCATGCATCGTGGTTTACCCCAGTTGCAGTTTAAGCATTTGTAACACATCCTAAAATAAATGAATATTCATTTATTTTCTATACACTCAAAGGGATTTAAGTCCTTTTCATACTGACACACGGTAGCCCTATAAATGGCTAATACTATAAACAAATTAGGAGGCATTTGCTAATACGTGACCTTCTGTTAATGCGAAAATGCTAAAAAGCTCAAGTCTCCCTGGTTAAGGAAAAGCCAGAGGCAGCATGAAGTTCATTCGGAGCTGCGTTACCGCCCGTCACTCACTGCTCTGTTCCCCTGAATTCATATTCAAATAAAACCAAACATACAAATAACCTACAAACGAAACTCCACAGTTCCATACTTATTTTATAAACCAGATAAATGAGTATCCTGAACCTGTAATACCAATGCTGGTCGAAGGGCATTCTGATGGCAATGTGTGGTAAGGGGAACAGTAGAACCTGGGGAAGGAGGGAAGGAGGGGGTTGCCTTAATTGGATCCATCTTCCTTAAATCACAATCCTATAGAAAGCACATGTTCCAGGGGCTTTGCAATATCTGAGCTAATAACTGTAAGGAGACACATGGATAGTCACCAAGTGGCATGGACTACACTAACCAGTAAACCACCTCCAGATCAGGAGTCTTAAACATGATACTGTATAGATAGAAGACGAATGTGGCTACTGTTTTTTTTTTTGTTTTCCTTTTCAGTACGACATATAACGGCAAACAAGCAATCCAGCCTAACTCGAATAACCTTATATGCATAGAAATTGAGATGCTTAGAGGCTTGGAACCATTATCCCCGGTTATTGTGCCACTATACTTGAGGACAACATTGTTATACTATTCAGCGACACCTTCATTTAATTCTCTCGTTTTGTCAGTAAGTCCCTCCAGGAATTCAAGAGATGAATGAAAACACTGAGCTAAAATGTCAAGGAGTCTGTCCGGCTCCTGAAGCAAGCAGGGGTTAACATACATTTGCACACTTACATCCTACGTAAGATGAGTACATAAATATACACTTACATTTGTGCATATATATGTACAGAGACACTTAATATGGACATACATATAATTCCATATGTGCACACATACACAAAGTTACAGCATACACTGAGAAATGTTAAGTGCTAAATTCCGAGGATAGCTACTGCATACCCAGGTTAGCATGCTGGGCCGCCATGGCTACGGTAATACTGGTAGGCAAGATAATGCAGTTTGTTAACAACACACTTTAGTCAGTTCACCCTTCATCTTTCCAAGTGTCTGGATTCGATATGATATTTTTTTTTCCTTTTGGATTCTTGAGATTTGTTTGGGTTACAGCAGCTATACAGAGAGGCGGAGTCCGGAGTCTGGTGAGAGGCTGATGGGGAAAAGCTTGTGCTACAAGGGCAGCCTCACACCTGCCAGCCACATTGTCAGTCGGACAAAATCTGCACAAAGGACATAGGGAAGACCCCTTTCCTGTCCGGCTGACCTTCTATGTGTCCAATCTGAAAAAAAAAAATAAACAAGTTCACAAAAAATGGTGTGGAATCTATTGTGCTTTCAAATGTGTGTTACTGTGAAGGGTTTATCCAGAGATTCTTACTCACCCACCACTCCTGGTCTTCTTCACCTGTAACGATGATCACTTCTCCTTCAGTAAAAGTCAGCTCATCATCGTTGTCTGCTTGGCAATCGTAAATGGTCTTCACCCTCTTGACTTTGCTCTTCCCCTGATAAACAAAACATATTTCCTTGTCATCAAGTCAACTCAAAAACTCAACCCAACAAGTCAACTTATCGCCCCAAGACAATAACTCTACAAATTAACTCAACAACTCAACTCAACTCAGCAAGTTAACTTATCTCCCCAAGACAATAACTCTACAAATTATCTCAAGGACTCAACTCAACTTAGCAAGTTAACTCAACTCAACAAGTCAACTTCACAAGTCAACTCAGCAAATTATCTCAGCAAGTCAATTCCACAGGTCGACTCCGCAGGTCAACTCAACTCAGCAAGTCAGCAACTCATCAAATCAACTCCACAAGTCAGCTCAGCAATTTAACTGGGCAAGTTAACTTTAACTCAACAAGTCAACTCAACAGCACAGGTCAACTCCGCAAGTCAACTCAGCAAGACAAGTCCACAAGTCAACTCAGCAAGGCAAGTCCACAAGTCTACTCAACTCCAAAAGTCAACTCAACTCCAAAGGTCAAGTTATCTCGACAAGTCAATAAGTCAACTCACCTCCATACATCCTCCAAAGGTTAACTCGACAAATCAATTCAACACCAAGTTAACGTCAACTTAACAATCAGCTCAACAAGTCAACTCATCAAGTCAACTCGAATATGGCTCACATTCTGTCACTGCCTTTTCACTTTGTTTTCCAAATGACTCACCGTGTTTATTTTGCGTGGCAGAGGGACTGGTATCTCCACGACTCCTGCTGGTGCACCATTGGTATCCTCACTTGCTTGCCTGGGCGAAAGCTCTCCATGCTGGCTTGGAGTTTGTACCTCTGCTAGCTGCACCTTTGGAGTGGTTTCTTCTAGTGTTGGCTGTTTCTGTGGTGTCTCTGTAGCTGTGGACACTGGGGCTTTTGGGGTGAGGTCTGATAGCTGTGGCTTAGGTGGCAGATCCTTCAGTTGGGGTTTAGGGGGTAGATCAGACAGCTGGGGTTTGGGGGGTAATTCTGATAGCTGGGGTTTTGGGGGAAGATCCGAGAGCTGGGGTTTAGGGGGAAGCTCTAGGACGTGTGGTTTGGGAGGAATCTCGGCTGGCTGGGGCCTCTCAGCTGCCTGTGGGATTTTCGGTGGAGGCTCTGTGGGTCTGGTGATGGTGTCTCTGCTTGGAATGTCCACCACCTGGGTAGGTTTCTGCAGGACCTCAGGACCCTGATTAGGTTTGTCCACTGAAGGAACAATGCCTGGAGTCTTTCTTAATGCCACTGAAAAAGAGGGACGGCATATCCTTAGTCTACAAAAGGTTTCACTCTTTGAACGTCAGGAAGAGAGTATGACGGAACCTGTGGTATAATCTTGAAGGTGTTTCACCACTAATCTGAACTTTACCCCCACTGATGCAAAAGGCTTTACAGATTCCATTCTAGACTTTTTATACAAGTCTCATAGAAATTAAGTAAGAATCGCTCACCTTTTGGAGGTAGTTTGGGTAAGACTCTTGGACCAAGTGTTGATTTTGTATTACTAGAAGTAGTGCTGTAAGAGATGGGGGACAGCATTACAATGGTGAATATTCTGTAGTTGTGTAATTACTACACTAACTACATGTGTAGCTGTTACGCACCTTTGCTGCTGCTGAATTCCTTCAAATTTGTTAGCTGGTGAGGTCCTGTTTGCAGGCGGAGGTGTTAATTCACTCCCTGTATTTAAAAGAAAGGTGGATATATTTCACTCTCTTATGAGTTAAGAAAAGAGGAAATGCAACCAGGTGCAAACACAACTGATTTCTTTTGCCATCAGTGAAATGCTCAACAATCGAGGACAGGATAGCAGCAACACTGCACTTCCTGTCAGGAAGCTCCAAGCTGTCATAAAGGTATAATAGAGGAACTGGAGTGTACCCATTACAAAGCTTACAGTAATAATGAAAGTCATCAAATCAGAGCTGTTAAAGATGCCCTCCTGAATCTTACTGTTGACTTTCTCATGAGGGAAATTAAACTGGATTGTAAATAGCATATGGCACAGAATGATTCACTCACCTTTGCTCTGGGGTCCCTGAAGGACAGGGCTGGGGGGGTCTGAGAGTGTGCGTTTATGGCCTCCAGGAGGAGGTGGAGGAGCCCTCTTTTTAGACAGAGTGGAGCTGCCACTTGGACATGGCTGAGAACCCAGTGGAAGAGAAGTGGGAGGGCCAGTAGAGGGAGCTGGGAAGGAAAACAGACAGTGCATGACTACCTCTGTTATGTTCTATGCAACAGGATATACTGTATGTGGGTGTATTGTAGTGCAAACAAGGTGAATCTTCAAGCAAAGATATGTATCTAGATCTTTTTTGTCATGCTCTGAGGGCATTTTGATGGCAGGGTTTGGGTCCATTCATGCCCTTTAGTAGGAGGGGTCAATGAAAACTAATTAGGGCTGCAACATTTAGTTGACTACATCATTAATACAAATTCATCAAATCTATATTACTGTGCCAAATATAATGCATTACTGAAGTCACTGGGGCCAGCAGAGGTGCCACTTCTGTTTCCGTGCACCATCAAGAAAGACCAACCAATTCAACCTGCACCACACAGGCTGCTCGCTCAGATTACAACAAGCCACAGGTAATCCCTGTGGGAACCGATTAATCAAGTTGAACTTTAGTGCCACACTTGAAAGTGTGAAAACAAAACACTGATCCATACTCTCTCCTTTCTTTCTCTCCTCTCTCCTCTCCATTTTCTCTCCTTTTCTCTTTGCTCCACTATCTTAACAAAATGGTAAATGGATTCACATATGTTCTTGTGTGGAATGTCTAGGTTTATCCTGTTCATTTTCAAAATATACTTTTAGGCCCCCCATGGGATCTTGGAGGGAACATTGCACAGTCTTCACACTGATGTTTGCTGAGGCCCCAGCATTGGATTCTGATGTTACTTGAGGCAGTGTTGCACGCCTATCTCGTGAAACGATTCTTGCCAGCCGACGCTGGTCGCGTTCACCCAGAGTCTTTTTACTGATACACCGCTGTCGTAAATTGCTGGAATTCTTGTAGGCATGGTACACCCTTGAAATGTTACTAGTAAACAGTGTTGAAAATCGCAAAATCATGATAACTTGCCATTCTTGTGGCGGAAACAGTTCTAGAAGCTTCCACAGATGTCTATCGCTTTATATACGCACTAGCAAATGCAACCAATGATGTGGCGTTTCTATGTATTTTTGCTAGGTTCCAGTACCAATTTTTCTGGTTCTTCATTGTATGTCTGTGCAGGCTACTGATTTAATACATTTTACATAAAGACAGAAAGAGATAAACACAATGCATTTAGATTTGTCATTAATTCAAATTTTTAAATAGTCAAATTCCATGTAATTGGACCAGGGCAGTTCATTAAATTAAAAAAGTCAACATATTATTCCATTATTTTAAAAAAACATCATGTGAACAGCCCTAAAATCAGCAGAAAGGGGCAGGAGGGCTCACTGAATAGCTTGATGAGAATGAAAATGATGTAAATCATATGCTAAGGCTTTCAAAGTCACACCAACTGACCAGCTAAGAGAGAAGAGTTTCTGTGATCTAGAACAAATCTAAATCTGGAGTCAAGAAGGACAGTTTGTTCAAAATGTTTACCGTTCTACAAATTCTGCACATTCTGTTTCTGTTTTCTACACTTCTGTTTTTATATTAAGTCAATTGATATTGTCTTCTGTAATTCTGTCTGTTCTTTGAATAACAAGCTCTCAAAAACCCAGTCTTAAGCTGGCGGTGCATTTCCAATACATTTGTCCTGAGACCTCACCCTGACTGCATGTTGTTTAAACATCACAGTTTCTGCGTCACTGAAGGGAGCAGCTGTTTGATTTCCGGGGCAAAGGGAAACAATTTTAACGTGTTTGCTACTTCTCTGTGTCTTATCAGTTTTACTACAACCCACATCTCTCTCTCTCGATTTCTCTGAAGAATTCTCTGAAGCACCTCTTTCACAGCTGGCTCTTCTCTGTTTTTTTTTGTTTGTTTAACAAGGTAGAACCCAATCATTCAAAATGTGCACATTTCAACTTACACACTGCTTGTTAAAGTGTAACACTATGGCTGTTACAAAAAGTACTCTAATATTTATAAGTAACAGCATGCAATACACTTAAATAATGAGGTATTAAAATCCAGCTGCAGTTCTTTGCTGGCAAAACCTGCCCATGACCTGCCCCACTGAGATGTTATCAAGTCTACTCAGTTCAAAGAACCTTCAAAACCCCCTTCCCACACAGAGGGTTTTAGGAACACACACACACACACACACACACACACACACACACACACACACACACAAACACACAGACAGTTGTTTTGAAGTACACCAACAACAGTACAGTCAGCAGAAGTATGGCTTGAAGTACAGCAGCTTCAGAGTCAGATCTAGCTATATGACAGGCAGCTCTTGAGTATAAGGACAAGAAGGACACAAATGTTTGAAAGCTGTTCATAGACTTCAGTTCAGCATTCAACACCATCATTCCTCAGCATCTGACTGAGAAGGGCTTGAACACCTCCCTCTGCAACTGGATCCTGGACTTCATGACTGGGAGACCCCGTTCTGTCCGGATCGGCAGTAACATCTCCAGCACCACCGCACTGAGCACTGGAGCGCCTCAGGGCTGTGTGCTCAGTCCACTGCTGTTTACTCTGCTGAGTCACGACTGTGCAGCAACGCACAGCTCAAACCACATCATCAAGTTCTGCGATAACATGACCGTATTGGGTCTCATCAGCAAGAACGATGAGTCAGCGTACAGAGAGGAGGTGCAACAACTAACGGACTGGTGCAGAGTCAACAACCTGTCTCGGAACATAGAAAAAAAAAACTAAAGAGATGGTTGTTGACTTCAGAAGAACAGAGAGGGACCACACTCCACTGAACAGTGATGGCACTTCCTTGGAGTCAAGAGCACCAAATTCCTTGGTGTTCACCTAACGGAGAACCTCTCCTGGTCCCTCAACACCAGCTCCATAACAAAAGCACGCCTCCCACCTCCCATTCTCATCACATTTTACAGAAGGACTATGGTGAGCATCCTGAGTGGCTGCATCACTGTCTGGTTTGGGAACTGCACTGTTTCAGACCGCAAGACCATGCAGAGGATAGTGAGGACAGCTGAGAAGATCATCAGTGTCTCTCTCCACTGCATCATGGAAATGTACACCACATGCTGCATCCAGAAAGCCAGCAACATTATGGCTGACACCACACACCCCTCACACACACTTTCTTTACTCACCTGCCGTCTGGGAAGAGGTACTGAAGCATTTAGGCCTTCACAACCAGACTCCTCAATAGGAGTGACTGGACTAAACACAACACACACACCTCAAATATGCTGAAATGGACCAAACACACACCCTCGAAACTCCCCTGCAACTTTGCACAACCTGTTTACTGCTGCTAGTTTTGTTAACATTCACCACAGACCTGCACTTTACTATCTAATACTTCACACTACCATATATACCTCATTTCACCTGTTGTCCTGTTTGCACTGTTTGTACTATCTGCACTGTCTGTACTGTTTGTACTGTCTGTACTGCTGCACTGTCTGTACTGCTGCACTATTTGTACTATGTGTACTGTCTGTACTGTTTGCACTATCTATACTGTCTGTACTGTTTGTACTGTCTGTACTGTTTGTACTATCTATACTGTCTG
Organism: Doras micropoeus; assembly: GCA_028566355.1. Lineage (NCBI taxonomy): Eukaryota > Metazoa > Chordata > Actinopteri > Siluriformes > Doradidae > Doras > Doras micropoeus. The sequence goes on along the minus strand of JAOUQY010000044.1, from coordinate 20,440,336 downwards.
TACTGCTGTACTGTTTGTACTGTCTGTACTATCTGTA
>JAOUQY010000044.1:20046305-20059016 GCA_028566355.1 Doras micropoeus | reverse complement strand
ATCTCCACATCATTGCATTCAGTTTTTATTCACAATTTGTTTAGTGTCCCAACTTTTTTGGAATCCGGGTTGTAAAATACAGAACATCATGCAAAGATAATTATATTTGGTTCGTATACGGTTAATATACTGTATATACAGTTATGTTGCTAATACAATGTTTAGTTGCTAAACAGATGGTGTTAAAGTCTCTTTACCCCCATACCCATAAGTTCTCTTTTGTTTGTTTAAAAAATGCTGCTAACTCTTTTAAAGCCTTTTTTTTCAATGCTTTACATAACATAGTTCATTGACCTTCTGTTCCAAATTTATCAGATATTTAAAACTATAAACCATGCATGACAGTTTTATAACTAAAAGAACTGAAACTCATTTTGAGTTCTATTAGAACATACAGTGTTGCCTTGGAGGCAGCATATAAGCATTATGTATGCTAGTCTTGAATCAAGCATATGTCTCCTGTGTATCTGGGGGTTGTGAGGCATGTCCTTCTTGGGTTAGCTCAAATGCTGAGGATGTGGTTGTGCTGTATCACGGACAGGCCTCATGTGGACGACTCATGTTCAGCTGCCCCTGTTTTTAAGAGTGACTGTTTTGGGCACTGGAATGCATATCCACTATTAGCATCTATTCACTACATGCATTCAAGCTTTCATCCTCTTACCAAGACTTTACTTACTTGCCATGTACTACAATTCTTGTACCAGATCCTTTAAACATATACAGCTTAGACAAGAAAAAAATTTATAAATTGTCTTTTCCTAATGAAATTGAAGTCAGTTATCAATTACTGATATTCTCCTAAGTTGTGTAACAGATGTACTCTGTAGTGGTCAGCTATACCTACCATTACAGTAGTCCCATTACCAGTACCCATACCATTACTACCATTGCTTTGTTATCCAGAGAACATGGCTGCTGTACACGGATTTTGCATATTTCAGTACTGTTACATATACCCAAGTACCAGAAAAACTGGTGCCTATGCAAAATACATAGCAACGCCACCTATACGTGTCATTGGTTGCATCTACCAGTGCGTAAATAAAACAATACACATCTATAGAAGCTTCTAGAGTTGTTTCTGCCATGAGAATGGCAAGTTATCACAATTTAGCAATTTTCAACGTGGTTTAATAGTTGCCGCTCGTGAGAAGGGCCATAGCATTTCGGAGGTAGAAGCAAATAGCTAGCAGTGTGCACACAATAGCAGTGTGGCTGCAAAAAAGACTCTCGGCTGCCAAGAATCGTTTCATGTGATAGGCGTGCAACACTGCCTGAATTAACATCGGAATTCAATGCTGGGGCCTCAACAAACCTCAGTGTAAGGACTTTGCAACGTTCCCGCCAAGATCCCATTGGGGACCTACCAAATATTAACTTTCTAAACTTTCTAAATTTCTGGTACTTCACTATTATCAAGATCAAGACTGATGTACCTGGTAAGATGATGTCATTTTTGTTCATTATTTAATGTAAATGGTGAACAGAAGCTCAGTCCAGTGTTTAAATCTGAGAAAAGGAGGTTATGGGTCTAGTGTTCAGCTGTAAGTTTCGCAAAAAACTTCACCATTATTCAAGATCAGAATCTTTACCAGGGTTTGTGATAACTCATGGTAGTAGTTGGCTCTACATTATCACTTAGCTCTTGCATAAAACAGAACTATAAAGTACTGCAAGTAGGTTATACTAAATGTCACTCACAAAAGTGAGTACACCCCTCACAATTCTGCAAATATTTTATTATATCTTTTACAAGTTACAAGGTTCCAGGTGTGAATGTGGAGCAGGGCTGTTAAATTTGGTGCTTTGGGTACGATTCTCTCATACTGGCCACTGGAGTGGTACAACATGGTACAACATGGTTCAACATGTGAGAAATAAAATTGTTCCTCCACAAATATGGCCTAGGCTATAAGACGATTGCCAACACCCTGAAACTCAGCTGCAGCACAGCGGCCAAGGTCATACAGCGGTTTTCCAGGACGGGTTCCACTCAGAACAGGCCTCGCCAGGGTCAGCCAAAGTTGAGTCCACATATTCAGCGTCATATCCAGAGGTTGGCTTCAAAAAAGAGACGCATGAGTGCTGCCAGCATTGCTGCAGAGGTTGACGAAGTGGGAGGGCAGCCTGTCAGTGCTCAGACCATACGCCACACACTGCATCAACTCAGTCTGCATGGCCGTCGTCCCAGAATGAAGCTTCTTCTGAAGCTGATGCACAAGAAAGCCCAGTAACAGTTTGCAGTCAAGACAAGCAGTCCAAGAACACGGATTATTGGCACCATGTCCTGTGGTCTGACGAGACCAAGATAAACTTGTTTAGCTCAGATGGAGGCCAGCATGTGTGGAGGCGCCCTGGTGAGGAGTACCAAGATAACTCTGTCTTGCCTACATTTAAGCATGGTGGTGGTAGCATCATGGTCTGGGGCTGCATGAGTGCTGCCAGCACTGGGGAGCTGTGGTTCATTGAGGGAAACATGAATTCCAAGCAGAGCATGTTCCCCTCCCTTCGGAAACTGGGCCGCATGGCAGTTTTCCAACATGATAGTAGCAACCTGTGCAGCTCAGGTGAATCCCTTCCCCAAGGCAGTGCTAGATATTAATGGTGGTTGCACAAAATATTGACACTATGGGCACAATTTAGACATGTTCACTGTGAGGTGTGCTCACTTGTGTTGCCAGCTATTTGGAAATTAATGGCTGTGTGTTGAGTTATTTTCAGAAGACAATAACAAGCTATATAAGGCTATACAAGCGGTACACTGACTACTCTTAAGTTACATCCAAGGTTCATTTCTATAGTGCTGTCCCTTATATAATAAAATATTTGCAGAAATGTGAGGGGTGTACTCACTTCTGTGAGTGACTGTATATAGAATATTTAGTGGCTTGTCTACTACCTGTAGGTTTGTTAATAAGACTTGTCTTCAGTTGTCTTCACATTACAGTGTGATCTGCATCAAAGATCCTGAGCAACATTCGGCTTTTAAATGTAGCCAGCCTCTGCAGTCGGTTCCTTTTGTGGAAATATTTTTCTGAATATAATCTGACTAAAATCTCTTCTGTTGTCTTTTTCCTTTCAGATATAACATGTTCATTGTCATGTACCCTTTGGGCGTGATTGGTGAACTGATGACCATATATGCTGCTCTGCCATATGTTCGGAAATCGGGCATGTACTCGTTAAGGCTCCCAAACAAATACAATGTCTCCTTCGACTATTACTACTTCCTCATCATTGTAATGCTCTCCTATATCCCACGTAAGAATCATTCACCTGTGCTCATTCATACCAACTATGTCTAGTAATTCAGTTGAAATTATGAAAATTAACAGATAATCTATTGTAGTTGTTGAAACATATTACAAAACCTTGGAATTATAAGCTTCTACCTGATTTGTGTGTGAGTTTATGTTATGTATGCCACATAATCCTAGTATCACTATCTTAGCCACCAAATTGTCTCCATACATTTGAGTATGAAAAGATGTATGGTTGGCATATCTGCTATGTTAGTACGTTTATAGTTGACATATTGCAACACTCCTTTGTTTTTGGAGTGCAAAAGTCAAACCAATGTGGTTTAGAACCCAGGAAATCATCTGGATTTGGTCAGTCAGCTTCTAAAGTCCTATACATGGAATTTATAACCACACTATTCAATGGGGTATTGTGGTGGTGGGTAGTGGCTCCATGTTTTCTAGTCTACTTAGTGTGGTTTGAGGACTAAAATACACAAAGGGACACCCTACAAAATAGAGCTTTAGGCCTCCATGTCCCTCCTATTTTAGATTCAGTTTTGTGATTTTTTTTCCTCATAATATTCTTTCAAATGCACAGTGATTTTTTTTGCATTGTACAAGAAAATTCAATTGCTATCTCTTCATTCTTTTTTGCCTTAGTGTTTCCACAGTTGTATTTCCACATGCTGCGTCAGAGGAGAAAGGTGCTTCATGGGGAGGTTATAGTAGAGAAGGACGAGTAGAAAAAAACCACACCGTACCGACCACCACAGCAATCAGTTAATGCTCAGACCTCTTTACAATGGAGAAGAGTAGATAATATCAGACAGGATGATCAGCAATCCAACCTACAACTTGCAACACATTGGAAATGCTCCAGTACCCAACTTCTACTACAACCACTCTTCTGTTATTCAGAACTCTTCTGTTGTTCTTCACTTGGATGGAAATGTTCCCAGTATTCCTGAAAACATCCAAATTATGGTCAGATAAAAGCAGAGAAACCTTTGGTTATATTTTATGTGATTCATCAAAAAGAAGGACTGCCACTGGAATACACTTCATCTATTATGGATTACATCTTTTTTTCCTTCACATCCTCTTCTGTAGTTTTTAGTGTTCTTCTTCCCTGTAGTGGAACGAATCTCATTCTGGATTAAATCTCTAGTTTGGATACAGTCTCCCTTTTCACTGGACTCTGTATTTGGAATGTAGCCAAGAGTAAAGAAATGGCGAAGAATGGGTGAAATGTTAATTTGCTGATTACTGTGAATGCCATTTGAAAGTTTTAAACTGGCTTTAGAGGTTTAAGAGATTGATTTTACTTGTGAGAAACATTTTCCATTTAGCAAGCAAAAATCAGAGTTTGAGTCTATATTCTAAAAGAGCCAAACGTGGTGTGTTGTGTAGGAATAGAACATGATGGAGGATGGTGTTATAGGAAAATAAATAATGATAAGGTGCCGCACTGATATATATTGAAGATTACCACACTGATATATATTGAAGTACCACAAAAACTAGGGCGTGTGTACAATACATATGCACGTCATTGGTTGTATCCACCTGTGCGTATATAAAGATAGACATCTATGGAAGCTTCTAGAGCCATTTCTGCTGGCAAGTTATCATGATTTTGTGATTTTTCAGTGTGGTTTAATAGTTGGAGCTCGTGAGATGGATCATAGCATTTCGTAGGTAGGAGCTAGGTTTGGATTTTCACGAATCAGCATTTCAAGGGTGTACCATGAATACAATAATTCTGGCAAAACCTCGAACGTGCAACAGCAGTGTGGCTGTAAAAAGACTGAACGTGACCAGTAGCGACTGGCAAAAATCATTGCACAAGATAGGCGTGCAACACTGCCTCAAGTAACATCAGAATTAAATGCTGGAGCCTCAATAACTATCAGCGTGAGCACTGTGCAATGTTCCCTCCAAGATTCCGTGGGGGACCTACCAAGTATTAACTGCTATACCAGTTTTTCTGGTACTTCAGTGTACGTTATTTTCCTATAAAATAATCCCAAAATGTTTTATTCCTATTCCAGCAAGTTGCCAGTGATTCTAATATTTTGTTATTAATTAAAGCACATTCAGAATATCTTTACATTTAACATTACATTTAGAAATGTAAAAAGTCCACAAACCAATTTTATATCCTGTTATCACTTACGTTACAGCAGCCATAAAGTCATCCTCTCACCAGCCTTTCTGTTTTCCTATTCTTTAATTGAAATTCAGCTTGCCATTACTGAGAACCAGAAAGTTCACTGTTAGAAAGTGCTGACACCAGAGATTCCTGTCAAAAATGTTAAATAAGTATCTCCGTACAGACAGGTTCACCATATCAATGATTATCCATTTTTTGATAACATGTTAACCCTTTATTATTTTATTAGTCTTAGATTATGTGGTGCATCTGCTATAAAAGTCCCTGTGAATTAGCTGTTGCTATAAAACATAAAAATATTACAACAAGCACATTAATATAACCCTGTGCTTTGCCTTGCGTCCATCACTACTGAATTGTGCTGTTGGAGAAAGTTAATCAACACTTTCTAGCCAATCAGAATTGAGAATTCAACCAGGCCATGCTAGAAATTTCAACATATTTTATTATCAGAATCTTCTATGTCAGCAGAATTTTGTCCAATTTCAGATGCTTTGGTTTGAAATGTATATACATGAGCATGCGTATGAGATATTTTTTAATGCTTCAAATGAACCATTTCTTAAATGTTTACATCAATAACTAGTGTTTTGAAATTGGTGAGAATTGTTCAGGGATAAATAAAAATGGAACAGCCAACTGACAGTTCAACACAATCTCACTCTGCAAATTTTTATACTCACAATTTCAGATTCAACTAAGACAGTACAACATAGGGTGAGTCAATAAATCTGTTCTGAACACTGACTAGCTCTGTCAGTCTTCATAGCATGGTGTCATGGTGTTGTGTTTTGGTTCATTCCATGTGAAGTTACCTTGTGTTGACAGTCATCACAGATCTTGTAACCACTAAATCAGAAGATACAAAGTGACAGGTACACATTTTTCCCATGGTTATGTTTAAAGAATGGTATGAAACGTTTGCAACAGCAGGTACCAACCATTTTGTTTTAATTTATGTGTTAAAAATAAAAAAGTTCGTTTTTGATTAAAGTTGTTTTAGTTATGACAACTCGGAATAAATCAGAATCTCATAACAAGCTCTGAACCGCACAGTATCTAAATTACATGTAACACAATTAGCTAAATTAAAGCAATCAATTAACAAACCCAATTTTCACAAATATTTCATGTACGTTAAGCTTAGAAGACAAATTTGAGATACGCCATTGCATATTTCTCCATTAACCTTACTCCTGCCATACATTTCATCTAAAACCAACAATAACACCAATAAGCAAGGTTACCAGAATGCTATCACAAGACTGCACCATTGTATGATATGTGTATGAGACCACAAAGGGTCATGGCTAACATAGTACATGGTCTTAAATTTATTTTATGAAATTACTGTGAGTGAAGTATTAGATTTTGGTTTGGATCTGTGCACAAATTTCTGTATATTGTAAGTTACTGTGATTCTGACTGAAATGGCTCCAAGAACTGTGATGATTAGGTCTGAACTTCCTAAAAAATAGCATGAAAAACGTGGCAAGGAACGGTCTTTTCATTTTGTTTTTGTCTTTTTTTTTTTAAGAAACAAATGTGTTGAGTGGTGACTGTCTCTCTAAGGTGCTACTGTTACATAATTTCATTCTTCTGTGCAGCTGAGGAGAAAAGGGACAGGAGTCAAACTCAAAGAATATGAAACAAATGACAATTAAAAAAAAAATGTGAATACTTAAGAAAATGAATATGTTCATTTAAATAAGTGCACTGCAAGTTTTTAAGTACATCAAGATAATCACCTGGAATACGTAATGAGGAAGAAACAATAAAAATGACTATGATAATGTACTTATGGTGTAGAATTTTTTAATTACTTTCTTCTTCACATCAGTCACATCGATAATAACTGTTGAAAAATGCAGCTGATCGAATATTTTTGAAGGATGAACAAACAGAGAAATGAAATCCATATTTATTACATCCTTTGTTCTATTATTCACTTTATTGTAATGTGTTTTTTATAGGTAGAAGTTAAGTGTATGTGTGGGACTTAAGTAGAATATAGTATAAAGACATAGAAGATTAGGATTCATTGAAAAAATATATTTTTAAAAACTATCACTAACTTCAAAATTATATACATATATAGTAAAAGAAATTCCATGGAGTACTGAAATGCACGTTAATTTTCTTCTTTACACCTGTTTAGCTTACAGCTGAGTGTTAATGGCTCCTTGATGGTTATGAACTGACTGTCCAGGAATGAGACCATTATATAATGGCAATGGACACCGGACACAAAGCAGTTTACCTTGCCCCAAACACTGCAGCTTGCTACCTTTACTACATGGTCTTACCTCATTCGGTGTACCTGCATTAGGTCTACTTGTCAAAGCCAGTCCTCTATGTCTGACACAAGCTGCAAGGTCATTTGACCATATTTATCGGTTCACTGAGATGCACTGTTTCCGCACTTCACGCATTTCAACTGTTCACTGCTCTCTCGCAGATGAAACCGAGCTGGTCATCACAGTAAAAGTCGTTCCACCTGCCTCCGTGAACAAGGCCTGCGCAGTCCTCTCCTTCATCATGTCCATGATTCCAGTTATCAGGCTGGCCAGGCCTCCATTTCCTACACGAGTGCACACATACACAAACAAATACAATGAAGCCTACCTCCTAAGGACGCATCCTAGCAAAAAAAAAAACCCAAAGTTTACACAGACATACTTACTTGAAAATAGGCTCTGAGCCATCTACCCAACGCCAATCATTCTCTTTTTGTCGATCTGTCAATCCCAACCAGAAATAGCCTCTACCGACAGTGTGAAGATGTAACCAGCCCTGAGGATATAACACATTATATACTGTAACATACCATACCCATGAGCATATAATAACTCATATAATAATGGCACTGTGAACATCTCAGAGATGTTTTTTTTCCCCACCCAAGGAGATTTTACCAATGTTGTGTTCTCTCACCTGTTCTGCATTATCATTGACGATGACCATGGATGAAGACATGCTATTGCACTTTTGAAGAGCGTTGTCAAAAGTGAGCAGTTCAGTAGAAATGAAGTAACAGCTGTTCATGAACCATACCCAGTCATCAGGGCAGCCAACTCCACCTATATAACACACACATACTGTAGCTCTGTTGTGGGTAGAGAGTATTTACATCAGCATCTATTTCCACCGCCCTTCTTGACAGTACCCTCTAAACTGACTGTGTCTAACGTTTCATTTCAAAGGAAGTAGCAGATTGTGTGGGTGTGTTTATGTGAGTCTGTGATTGTAATCCTTAATGTGTACTTATGTCTATATCCAAACGCTTGAAAAAGTAAGTACTAATTCTGTCTTTTTCAACATACAGTACTTGGATTGGATATCTGGATCATTCTAAACATCATTCTAAAATTATTTTTTGAATATTTTGTAAATTCTTAGAAAGCATTTACAGTGACCTAACTGTAACCAAAAATTAAGCAACTGCTCAACAGGACAAAAACAATTTTGTAAGACGAAATGCTCAATTCAGCTAGCCAAAAGAACATTAAAACTTTCCTCTTAACTATAAATTTGTATCAATCCTCCACAAAAACCTGCATCAACCATGTCGTAAATGAGAAACACTAAGGATAGTGGGTGGGTTTTGATCTGGACTACAGCTGAACCTCCACTGCAATATACATTTTTGGTTCAGTAGATTAATATTTGTGCCAGCCCCTGACTGAGTTAAATATTAATTACATCATAGACTATTTTCAACTCTGCAAGAATAGTTTGTACAACCACAGATTTGAACCCAGGGCCTTCTTGCTGTGAGGCAACCACGGTGTCTATCAATAGGCATATGAAGTCTGATGGACGAAGGGATAGTACTTGGACTATAGTTCATAGTATACTATAGTATACATTTTAAGCATTTGGCAGATGCCCTTATCCAGAGCGACTTACATTTATCTCATTTACACAGCTGAGCAGTTGAGGGTTAAGGGCCTTGCTCAAGGGCCCAACAGGCCACTAGTCCAGTGTCTTAACCACTAAGCTACACTGTCCCCTCTACACTGGAGATAAAATGCAGGAGAAGAAGAAATTGACAGGGGAGGGAGTGACATGTACAAACTTTGTCAGAGGGACAATGCATTCACAGTTGTAAGAAGGAAGACATGGTATAGACATGGTTTGATGTTAAAGATTGATGTGGAAAGAACTCATGAGTCCTGACTTCAAACCACTGAACACCTTTGGAATTTATTAGAATGCTGACTACACACCAGGCCTCCCCACTCCCCATTTCATGTAAGTGCCCAACCTCAAGTCCCCACAGTCTTGTTCCAAAATCTAGTCTAAAGCCTTCCCAGAAAATGGGAGACTGTTATACCAGCAAGAGGGTAGAATTAAACTCCATGCCAAAGAGCACAGTTTTGGAATGGGGAAATGTGGGTGTGATGGTCAGGTGTCCACATAATTTTGGTCATTTTTTGGGATGTAGCCAGTGTTAGGGACAACTGGGAAGACCTGAACAAAACAAGTGGGGTAGGAAGACCTAGAATTCTACCACAAGCCAGATTATTCTGCATGAATGTACTGAGAATTGCTTTAAAGAAAAGCCATTTAAATTAAGTGTATTTGAGATTCAGGTTGAATCATGGATCATGGAATTGCTGGTAGCAATTTCACACCTGTCAATTATGTGTAGAAGCTACAAAAAGCCTCTATATTTATTAAGAAGGATGACAGTGCTGGTCATTCATTGGACACCAAGAAAGGTACTGATGATGGAATATTCTCACAGGGTTTAGGGTTTACCAAAGTGAGTTTGGTGGGCCAGCAGGGAATAATCCACTGACTACCATAGATCCCACCAAAACCAACAGCAAGTAATGAAATTCCAGAAAGTAGAAATTATCTAGCTTTGCATTGTTGTGTGTTAAAAAAACCTAAAGCTGTGACACTGAGCAGGTGTGCAATGAATTAGCACCAAAGTACATGACCCAGGAGGAAACCAAATTTGAGTTCCAGCTCTCTTTTACTCCCACCTTACCCATATGAATATAATTAATGCTTCCTCTGAGAATACTAAATTACTTGTAATTTGTTTACTTAGACTGACACCACATGCTCCCGCTCAAATGATTAGTCTGTACAAGCTGTGTAGAAATACTAAGATTAAAATAACCGCAAATATACCATACAAGAGCAATATAATGTAGCATCCTGTGTACAGTGCCATTATGTTATTTTGGGTTTACTCCATTCTATTAGCCATTAAGAAGTATGATGACTTCTGGTGTGTAATACGTGTGTAATTATGGACAATATGTCATTATGTGATTGTACCCACTGATAAAGACACATATAGTAGGTATAGTTGGTGCACCAATTTTTGTCTTCTGTGATTCTTTTCTTCTAGTGATTTGTAATGAACCCACACTGCCCATGATTGATGTGTCTCACCTGGCAGAGATCTTGTAGCAACCAGCAGTGAAGCACCTTCTGGTGGTGCAGGTATTGTTGGCACTGCTGCTGGTCTGCCCGGCAACCCTGGTGGTCCTGGAGGTCCCATAAGCCCCGGTAGTCCCATGTGTCCTGCAGCCCCTAAAGGGCCAACTGGTCCACGAATACCCACTGGTCCTTGAGAACCCAAGGGCCCTGGCATCCCATCTCTGCCTGGCAGTCCAGGTGTGCCAGGCTCTCCTTTTGTGCCTTGGGGTCCTGCACGGCCACCTGATCCTCGTGAGCCCTTTGGTCCTGGGCTTCCACGAGGCCCTGGCATACCTGGGATGCCTGTAAAACCAGGAGCGCCAGAGCTTCCTTTCTCTCCCTGAGAGCCTGGAACACCTGCATCTCCTTTATCACCTTTCTCCCCCTTCTGACCAGGAGGGCCATCTGGACCAGGTGGGCCTTTTTCACCACGGGAACCCCTTGGACCAGGAGGGCCTAAAGGAACCATAGAAGAAGTATTGAACTGGCTGTCCAGAACATTATATATGGTTGTACAACTGAGTGGAGGACCACCCTGGTGGAGTTCTTAAGAACAAGAGGAGTGTTCCTGTTTGCTAATTTCCTTTCCAAGTACCAATAAAGTAGACATCTCATGACTGTGACCCCATGTGGGTAGAGGAGCCCCATTCATGCTTATCTTCTCTGACCAATTTAATCAACCCCAGTTACACAGATGGCCTGGCAGGCCTCTACTAATTCATAGAACTATGGTTATATGCATGACCTTCCATTCTACACTACAAATAACCTACAATTAATGCAGTCTGTAGGTGCAACAGAACAATTATATTTCTAGCATCCATACTTACAACTAATTTACTATGTTACTTTTTTAAAAATGAATTCTTAGGTTTATCAACAGGTGATAAACTGGGCATGTTGAAGTACAGTCCCATCCAAAGTTATTGAAATGGCAAGGCCAATTCTTTTAATTTTACTATACAAGCCCTAAGTCCTCTATGCCCATTGGGTTTTAGAGTAACAGATCTGAATTTCAGCTTTGATATATACATCTAGACATGCTAAACAACTTAAAAGAAAGATGGCATCTTCTGTTTAAACCAACCCATTTTTCAAGTGATTAAATAGTGGAGCATGTGTCTGACATGTGTTGCTTGTTGCCCAGGTATGTCCTGTTAGATTGGTTGTTTAATCAATAATATCTCTAAATGTCTCATCTTGATTTGAGCCCTGGGTTTTGCCTGTGAAGACTGCATTTATTATTAAAATGGATAAACCAACATGAAGACCAGCAAGCTGTTTATGGGAGAAAAACAAGCCATTCTGAAGCTGGGAAAAGATGGAAAATCTCTCTGAAAGAAACTACTGATGTACTAACAACTATAAATAGAACAGATCAGCCAAGGAAAACAACAGTAGTTAAACACTGTTATCACTGAAGTTATCATAATCCACTGTTCAAAGAAGACTCAGCACTCAGCGATAAAACAAAGGGCTTCATCTGGAAAAAAGGTGGAAGGTTTTAGACTGGCCAAGTCAATCACCAGACCTTAACCCAACCGTGCATGCACTTCACCTCCTGAAGAGGAGACTGAAGTGAGAAACACCCCAAAACAAAGAACATCTGAAAGAAGCTACTGTACCAGCCTAGACAAGCGTCACAAAAGAAGAATGCTACAGTTTGGTGATGACAGTGGGCTGTTGACTTGATGCAGTTATTGCAAGCAAGGGATATGAAACCAAACATTAAGTCTTATTTAAGATAGACCAGTGGTGTCCAGTCTTATCCACAAAAGGCCGGTGTGGGTGCAGGTTTTCCTTCCAGTCAAGCAGGAGCCACACCTCATTCCACCTGTTTTTAATCACTGGATC
>JAOUQY010000044.1:19989705-20000041 GCA_028566355.1 Doras micropoeus | reverse complement strand
CCTACACCATACTAATAAATTATTGTGGTCTAAAATGACAGGTGTTTCAGTTTCATTGTCTAACCCCTGTATGTTTTTTCCAGTATTATTTAGGGAAATACAGTACAAAAACATAATTTGTTAATTGTATGGATCTTAAATTTATATAAGGGAAGCAGCTTTCCAGTGTTGAGGAGCTACATCTCAAATTAAACTTGTCTTGATACAAGCTACTCATGATTTAAAGTAGCTAAGCCCTTTTGATAAAGAAGCTAGTTACGCTACAAATTATGTAATAAGAAAAAGAAACTAACTACACTGAAGCTACTTGAGGAAAATTAGGAAAATCTGATTGTGATTTTTTGCACAAAATATAAATGGCCGTGGGTGTTTAATAGCCATGTTTTAATCACTAGAAAAATGGATCCTCTTTAACTGTAGTGCAATCCTGTTATTCTCAAGTCAAGTCTCAGGTCTTTTGAAGATAGGTCTCAAGTCAGGGCTCTCAAGTCATTATGTGTGTGACTTGAATCCCCGTTGTAAACTCAAGTCCCCATCTCTGGTGTGAATGACTGTATGAATGACTGTGTGGCAACGGACCGGTGTGCCATCCAGGGTGTATTACTACCTCATTTCCAGTACTTCTGGGAATGACTCTGGATCCACTGTGACCTAGACCAGGATAAATGCTTATTGAAGCATGCTGGGTGCCAGGACATGGAGGATGCTTCTTCGGCTCTAATTCATCATTGTTCTTGCACCAGTGCTACCAGTCATGCAAAGCAAAATAAAGACTGCCTTGCTGCCTTATACGTTAGTTATCTGACTTGAGGCAGTGCCTCAATATCTATAAAAGTACCTGTAGGAAATTGATACATTTGCTCTTTGAAGTGAACAACATCACGTTATTGGCAAGATAACTGACATATGCACTGACATGCATGATCTCTAGAGTCCTTGAGTTCTTGGAAATCTCATTTAATTAAAAAACAAAAAATAGCGTTACTAAACATAGGCAAGGAGAGTGTGAAATGCTGAACGTGACAGTCACGGCTAAGGGAGCATGTCACATGGAGGTTAGTGATCAAGAAGGATGTGAGTTGGAATTGAAGTCATCAGATAAATTTACACAGAATCTATTACCTATACTAGGCATTAAATTATCTTATGCCATTTTTAGTTCACTTCAATTTTTCTTTCTAGCATAGAAATCCACTAACTCTGCAATTTAGAAAGATTAAGTAGACAGTAGAGCTTTACACATCTAATAATCCCATTTCATTTATGGATTACTGAAAGACCTGGAAGTCTATTTGCACCCTCATGCAGTGGGAGAGAAAGAGCAACAGGGTGCAAATAGAGGATTTAGTCAGAGGCTCAGGAAACATTAATGAAGCCTATGGTGCATTTTACTTGCAGTCACCATATTACAGTTTGATTGATCCCTGTAGATGTTTTTTTTTTTTATAAGAAAAAGGAACCTGATATTATTCTCTTTCAAGGTTTTCTTCCTTATTTCCTAACATTCTCACAGGGTTTCAGGGCACTCAACAGAGAATGCTAAATACTGGAATCTGAAGAGTAGAAGCAGACTGGGAGCTTCTTGTTATGCTGCATAGCAATGTGGTAGAGATGGACTCCATGATCCCTCATTCTTAACATTAATGTAGCAAAAGGTGGTCTCCGAGACCCCAGAGCCATGAAACAACAAGAGAGAGCTGGCACCCTGAATGCAAATCCCAGCTGTAGGCAGCACCTTTGTGCTGCTAAGTCCTAAAGCGGTACAATAGCACTGTATTGTTAAACGTGACAGGCATAAACAAAAAACACTAATGTAAATGGCCCCTCTCCTTCTAGTGCACAGATACACCAAGGATTTTGAACATCAGCCAAGGCTGAGAATATGAACACATTAGTATTGTTCAGGTGTATATTTCTGCTTGGTCTTTTAAAGATTAACATGCAAACTATTAGTTACGTGAGTTTGTGTATTCAGTGTTTGTGTGTGTTTGTTTGTGTGTGTGTGTGATCTTTTTATATCTTTGTAGGGACCAAATGTCCCCACAAGGATAGGAATACCTGTTATTTTTGACCTTGTGGGAACATTTTACTGGTCTCCATAATAAGGAAAGTGGGTTTTTGTTGTAGCTTTTAACAAAAAATAAAAATAAATAAAAATAAAAGAGCCAAAAACTTGCCTTTTCATTACTGAGGTTGAGATTAGGGTTAGGATTAGGGTTAGTCATAGCTTTAATTATGCAGTAATAATTATGTCAGTGGAAAGTCCTCACAAGTATAGCTAGACAAATGTGTGGGTGTGTACTTGCATCTTTATATGTGGAAATCCATGCGCATAATTTGGCACATGTGTTGCACAGGTCAGTCCAGAAAAACAAAGGCTTCAGCATGGAACAAAAATATTTAAAAAATATTATCCCAGTGTTCAATTTTATTAGTCGAAACATTTTGATTACATGATTATACATCTACTGTCTGCTTTTAGTCCATACATTCATATTTATAAATTTATATCCAATGCGTTTTATGGGTAATCATTTTCAAGCTACTGCTAATGGTTAACAAATTGTCATCTTGAATGAATAATTTAGGGGATAAAAATATGCTTACTTTAATGTACTTTCTTACAGAAATTCAGAATTCATCATGCATAATTCATGCACAAAGCCAAGATTTGGCTTCTTCTCATAAAAAAAACAAACAAACCTGATTTGGCATCTGCTGCTTGTTACTCTTTTTTTTTGTCATAATGTCTGGATGACAAGGACAACCTCTAGTGGTGTGAGCATAGTGAGTTCTGAGAGCTGCCATGACTAGTGCGGGGGAAAGAGAGTGAGAGAAGACAGAGAGATGTGGACGAAGAGGCACAGAAACCACGAGAAAGGTCTCAGGAGACCATTGCTTCAAGACATTCATTTTTAATTTAGTAGAAAGGAAAGGGACAAAACAAAAAGATCATTTGTTCTCTATCACCAAGTTCTTACTCTCCTCCTCTGTGTAATCATCAGCTAAATGAGAAACTAAATCTTTAATGCCTATAGCCATGACTACTAATGAGTGTGTGTGTATGTGTGTGAGCATGTCTATGTCTTACTGGGAAGCACATTTTCCCACAAGCATGGGGTATCTGATAGTTTTGATAGAAAGCAGAGAAAAACTGATTGATTTGATAGGAGAACTGAGGTTAGGGTTAGATTTATATTTGGGCATAACATTAATTAGCTGCATTAATGCATTAACTGAATGAACTTGGTCTCTAAAAGGTCATCACAAGAAGAATAAGATAATCATGTATCTGGGTGTGTAAGGAATATTTGTTAATTGTATAGATCAACTGATGATTTGAGAAGTTTGTACACAGAGCTACATGAATTTTCTAAATCTGATACAAGGTCTATTTCGGTTATTTTTAGTTCATATAAATGCAACCTAAGCACTAAGCCAGAATAGATGTTGCCTAAAGCTAGCAGCTTTCCTTTTTAGCTTCACCTTTTCTTTAAATAATCTCCATATGGTGTTAGTATCATCACGCTCACTTTGTCATAGGGTATGAATGCGTTTTACAAAATGCACTAACCCCCCCCAACACACACACACACAATATTGAAAACTGTCAATATAAGACCCCCTCCCTTCCCCCTACAAACACACACTAGAAGCTTGTTCCTCACCACATGCCATACTCCTAGATGTAATTAGAGAAAAATCATATAGCAATCTTGTGTGTGTGCGTATGTTTGTGTGTGCGTGCCTGTGTTGTACAGTGTTGTTGCTTTAGAGGAAGGGGTAGTAGGTGAGAAGACTGAATGACTCAGCCTGCCACTAAACTGTATTAGATTTTTTCTTCTACTCCTCGGAGTGTGTCACTGAAGTGCTAAAATGAATGAGGTAAATGCAGTATCAATGAATTCAAGTGAAACTCTCTTGCTTCTTACTAAAGCAATTTGCACTTGATTATCACAGCAGGATTCAGACTGGCAGACTGTTAAAAACCTTAAAATAGCAAGAGACTTATTACGTTTTATCAAGTCTATATACTTGGATTGCAGGAGCTATGAATTATTTAAGGACAGTTTTTGGTTTTTTTTACTTTTAAGTCACTGATTGGATTGGTTTCTGTAGGAGATATCAGATTTACATTAGTATTACTGGATTCAGACATCACTAACAGAAGGTTGCAGAAAATGAAAATATGGACCCAATGGAAAAAACAAAAACCTTTTGTGCAAAAGGACATACAGTATCTACTGATGATTTATTCCACATATATCCACAACAAAGATGTGTTTTAGACAAAGAGAGAAAGAGAGAGGCACAAATCTTATACCATTTTTTTACAACAGCAAAAAAAAAAAATGTAGCAGCTGCCACCATCTGGTCTTTTCCATAAATAAATACAGGTTCTCAGCGCTTTCATCAGTGCTTGCTACGATGTGCCTTGGGTAGGGAAAGTGGTTTTTTTTTTGCTTTTTGACTGATGTGATGTTTTTTCTCCCTTCCATCACATCTAAATTTATGCCATACTTTGAGCAGATGTGAGGTCACTATTAGACAGGATAGACAGAATTCAGAAAGTCTTGAAAAGCAAGACAAAGGGAGCTAGAGAATGAAAAACCAAAGGTCAGAAGCAAAATTAAGAAGTGATATCATTCCTTGACACACGTATATCTGAAGGAAAAGACTGTCCGAAGGAAGGTGAAAGACGGTGTGACTGGATGTCTGAAGACAGTGTGATGTCACAGGTGTCAGTCTCCTGTTGCACTTTTATTTATTTGGTCACACAGTGCAACATCTGCTATGGTCAGAACATTCACACGCACATAGACTTTTTCTTTCTCACTATCTCCCTCCCATATTTTGACCTTGGGGGAAATTACTGTTCTCTAATTATAGTGACCATTTTATACTATTTGTGCTGAGCAAAAACTTTCTTAATTTTGGTTTCTTTCAGTTGGCACTCCTTATTTTTTTCTTATTTCTTTTAAAATTCCTCTATGACACCTAATAAACCTCTATTAAACATTGACACTTGCTCCAGCTTACGATCTTGGTTGAGCTCTAATAAAGACACATTGCATGCGTATCCATCTGGCTTCCATGTGTAACAATCAATGAGCTTTGTTTTATGGCATGTGGTTCTTCCTAAATTAATTTGAACTGATATGGTGTTCCTGTAAATTATTCCTTCAACTGTAGATGTAGAGGTTGAGTGATATCAAAATCCTCTATGCTTTTGAGAAACCTAACTCTGTAGTTAAAATAAAACCACAACCAAAATAGACATTTGGAGTTTTTAGTCTGGTAACAGATGTTTCAGGTGTTTATGAGTGTGTGTGTGTGTGTGTGTGTGTGTGTGTGTGTGCGTGTGTGTGTGTGTGTGTGTGAATGTACTACACCTGAACAGAAAAAAGAAATTAATTCTACTCATGCAACCTATATTACCATTAAATCAATAAGACAATTTAGGTTATAGGTACACATCCATGTACTCTGACCTTGCCTGACCAACCACAAAACACCTACAACTACAATGACATGACAATGACTGCAATGACAATGACAAAAACAGGCACCATTTTTCTGTAATTAACAATTTACATTAAAGTATCTGAGTGAATTAACACTTTTAAAGCTACACATAAATGAGCTGATACAAAAGATTTAACTACATCAACATTATTCACTATGAACAAAGTGGTCTATAGTACATTTCACTTGGTACAGCAAGGCCTCCGTTGTCAGTAAAAATGCATGTAATTTCATTATAATTACTTTCATTTCTTTTCAGAAGGGTATAAAATATGAGCCCTCAATATTAAATCTTTAACACCCGTTGAGTTCCTCAGCCTTAGCCTCTTCTCCATTCAATTGTCTCCCCTAAAAATATCTCTCACTGGTTCTCAGTGACATCTTACATTCAGATAGTATGTGAATGAAAGAAAGAAGAAGAAAAAAAATTGTAATGAGGATGGTGGTGGACCACACTGTGTCCTCTGGGATGACAGGATTGCTTCACTGAGTGAGGTTTAATTGCATCTCGCGATCCCGAACTGTAAATGGTAGCAAACTAGAATGAAACACTGATGGCATTTTAATGGAAGGCAATTATGTGAATTTTAAGTGTGTAACAATACCAAGGCTCCATATTAAATTCAAATAGTAGTTTCATAATTATTCATAAACTTCGTGCGATTGTGGATGTTAGGAACAGAATTAACTAGCAGTGGAGTGGTTGTAATTTGTCTTAATATTGTACTGCAACCATTTTTAACACTTTTGGACAGCACTAAAACCTCTGGGATACTTTTAGGTTTTAAAGAATGATTATGTCATGACATTTTTTTAATATGATATATAGGAAACCTAGATTCCCAACAGCTGTAAACCAAGATTTAGTGTTTGAAATATACAGATATTCCACAGATCTGAAATATACTTGGTAATGGAGGTCAGGCAATGAGGGAGGGAGTCAAGGCACTATCTGGCCCTAATATGTTTTCATTAAAATCACTTGAAATTACTTTTATCTATTAGTCACATTTTTGACATTGAAATATGTTGTATGACTACATTAAAGTCATTAATTATGAATAGCTGAATAGTGAGCAGGACATGTTATGGATTCTGTAACTGCAAACTAGTTAGGGAAAATAGTTGACTAGTTTACCATTTGGTTAAAACATGACTTCAGCAGATCAGTTCATGTTGCTAGTTTATAAGCAACACTACAGTATTCTAGGGCATTTGTTTGGAATATAAGGAGCTATTTTGATGTACTGTAGGTTTACTGTGAATTTACACAGCTTGTTTACAACTGGAATTTACAAGGCAGCCATCAAACTCATAGGGTAATTAATATTAAGCATTAACAGGAAAGGAGAATGTTTTACCAGTGCTGAGTCCCTACAGACCTTAAAATGCATGTCATTGACAGACTGACGTCTAGGTTTATTGTGTTAGGTAAAAAAAAAAAAAAAAAGCTTATGGCTTTGGCAAAGTTCTAAGCATATGTGCACAGGGCACAGGGCTCATTCTGAATGTGTCTAGAGTCTTCCTCCATACACAGACACATACACGATAGGGATCTACAGTGGTGCTGAAAGCTGGGATTCAGGCAAGACTTGGCCACTGCCATGGAAGCCTCTGCACTAAGCAAGATTGTCAAGTCCCTCACCACCTAACTCAACACCAGAACAGCACCAACAATGCTTCCAGTCACTGTAGCTCACCAAGGTTGGCCACCCTTTTGCATACATGCAGCAGCTGAAGGACTCCTATCACTGGGTGTGTAAGTTGAGGTCATTGAGCTGGTGATGCTGGAGCAAATCATCGCTCAACCCCTGACAGGAATGGTGGATTGGGCCCAGTGCTACTGGATGATGCCTTGCCTTGACTTCCATCTACCAAAGCCTGATTTAATGCAAAGCTTTGGGAGGAGTATGTTTGCTGAAGGTGAGGTGTGTGCATGGAGATATTATGGAGTGTCCATTGCTGCCTGTCACAATTCAATCCTGGGGACAAAAGCATAGAATGTATTCAGCGGTTAGACTCCAAGGCATGCCTTTGACCAAGTGAGAGTAATAGAGGGTCAGCAAATCCAGCCTAATCTTCACCCTTTTGAACATTTCACCCATCCTGATTTTTCTGTCATTAAAGATACAGTGGATATAAAAAGTCAATGCACCCCTGTTAAAATGGCAGGTTTTTGTGATGAAAAATGAGACCAAGATGATAATTTCAGAACTTTTTCCACCTTTAATGTGATCTATAATGTGTACAATTCAATTGAAAAACAAACTGAAATCTTTGCATAAATATACACGCCATTAAACTCATACTTTGTTGAAGTACCTTTTGATTTTATCACAGCATTCTCTTTTTGGGTAGGAGTCAATTAGCATGGCACATCTTGAATGGACAACGTATGCCCACTCTTCCTTGCAGAAGTGCTCGAAATCTGTCAGATTTGTGAGGGCATCTCCTGTGCACAGCCCTCTTCAGGTCACCCCACAGATTTTCAATTGGATTCAGGTCTGGGCTCTGGCTTTGTCCATTCTTTTGTTGATGTGGAGGTATACCTTGGGCTGTTGTTGTGCTGAAAGGTGAAATTCTTCTTCATCTTCAACTTTCTTGCAAAGGCCTGAAGGTTTTGTGATAAAATTGACTGATATTTGCAACTGTTCATAATTCTCTCCACCTTGACAAAAGTTCCAGCTGAAGAAATACAGACCCAAAGCATAATGCTGCCATAAGTTATGGTGTTTTTCACTGTGGGTATTGGTTCATCGGACCATAACACATTGTCTCACATGCTTTGGCAGACTTGACGTAGGTTTTTGCAAAATGTTGCCAGCTTGGATTTTTTTCTTTGTAAGAAAAGGCTTCCGTCTTGCCACCTGACCCCAAAGCCTAGCCATATGAGGAATATGGGAGATGTGTTCACATAACCAGTACTTACCAGAGATTTCTGCAGGTCCTTTAATGTTGCTATAGACCTCTTGGCAGCCTCCTGAAGCAGTTATCATCTTGTATTATTGATCAATTTTGGAGGGACATCCAGTTCTTTGTAATATGACTGTTGTGCCATATTTTATCCATTTGTTCATGACCAGCTTCACTGTGTTCCATAGTATATCTAATGCATTGGAATCTTTTTAGTACTCATCTCCAGACTGATCTCTTTCAACAATGAGATGCTTTGATGCTTTGTAATCTTTGTGTAAGCTCTGCTTTGTAGACCATGGCTTTCGCTGTAAGATGCACCTAAATAAATGTCAGGAAAATCCTACTGGAACAGCTGAACTTTATATGGTTTTAATCAGCGTCACTTTAATTGATGGAAGGTGTATACTGACTACTATTTAACATGAGTTTGAATGTGATTTAATTTGTGGTTAATTCTGAACCCAGCCACATCCCCAATTATAAGAGGGTGTGCACACTTATGCAACCATATTTTTGTTTTTATTTTTCTCCTCTAAATGAATTTGAACCTATTATTTTAACAGATGTGTATAGACTTTTTATGTCCATTGGATATTGAGTGACACAGGGCACTCAGAGGAACGAGGAAATAACCCAGTTGTTGGTTCCAAGAAGAGGTTGGGAATTCTTATTCTGTGGCAGGGTATCTGGGTCAGGACAAAACAGTGAACCATCTAATAGCTCATTTCTATTGGCCAGGCATTTGCAGTGATGTATGCAGGTGGTGTCGAGATGATGCTGAGAATGTCAGCTGGTGAATCTGTCAGCCACTCCAAAAGTGACTGTGCCCATTTCTGTTAATTGAGGTCAATGTGGTGTCTAAAGGTGATGCATACCTGATGCCTCAAATTGATGAACTGCTCAAACAGCTAGGCATGGCTGTCTGTTATTTGACACTGGATTTAACTCAAGGGGTATTGGCTAAGTCCCCAGACTCCAATATCTCATGAAACAATGGCATTTTCCACTCCATTTGGGTTACATCAACTTGTCCCCCTTCTGTTTGGGTTGCTTGGAGTTAAGGCAATGTTTCACCAACTCATGAAAAAGGTCTAAGTATGGAATCCGAGTTTCCACTTGGGCCATGGGCAGGCCTGCCCTAGATCCAAGACCAAAAAGGGGATGGGGCATTTCCTGGGACTGGCTGGCTATTATAGGTAGTTTGTGTCTAGTTTTTCAGACATCACCAGCCCTCTGATTGACCTCACTAAGAAGGGAGCGCCAGATCCGGTGTAGTGTACTGAGGTGTGCAAGTCGGCTTTCTGTCAGGTATTAGCAGTTTTGTGTGGGGGCTTTCACCTGACTTTTCTCTCCCTTTTGTTTTACAGACTGATGTATGAGACAGAGGGCTGGGGGTCAATTTGTCCCAGGTGGTGGTGCTCAGATCATACCCTGCTTCAATGGCTCCACCACATGAAGATGCCAGGATGCAGATCACTCGTTATTATCTGGCACTAAATTTTATTTAATTTCAAGGTGGTCCACAGGCACATAGAGAGAGCGAGAGAGAGAGAGATGGAGAAAGGGACATTGTTGGCAGAGCCTGTGACCCTCATGCACCCATGCTGGAACAGTGAATTTGAACTGTGAAATTGAACAAGACGAAGCTGCAAGCTTGTGCTCAAGTGGTCAGTCATGCCTTTTTTGTTTTGCTCAGTTTTGAAAGCATGTTGACAAGTGAGAAAATAGATAGAAGATAGAGAAAAAAGATCTTCTATCTACATAATAGAAATATTCATTAATTCATTAATTTTCTTGGCTGCTTATTCCTTTTCAGGGTCTCGGGAGAGCCGGTGCCTAGCCGGCGGCATAGGGCGCAAGGCAGGAACAACCCTAGACAGGGCGCCAATCCATC
>JAOUQY010000044.1:19875416-19885742 GCA_028566355.1 Doras micropoeus | reverse complement strand
TGATGCCTATGGATTTAGAATGGAATGTCATAAAAGCTCCTGTAGGTGTAATGTGTAGGTGTCTGAATACTTTTGTCCATACGGGGATACACCTACTTCTATATACTGACCTGGCGGTCATCAACTACTCACACACAGTTACATACATAGCTAGTATTTAAACTGGTAGGTGACTACTAAAGCTTTCAAAGAGCGTTTGGACTTCACATACAAACATAAAAAATAGGCGACAAGCAGGAAGCTATTTCTTAATTAATATATATTATACTATTATAATTTATGTAATTGCACACCAGAAACTCTTTATTGGATGTTTATTTAAAAATATCTAGAAAATCAGCATAAAATCCACTAGTGTTTAGACTTTTCACTGTGACTTCAGCCTTGTTGAACCTTTGGAACAGCAACTTGGAAAAGTCTGACCGCTTGAGAAATTGAATTTGTGAGTGGGAATTATAAAGTGGAGGATTGCTTAAACTGATTTTTGCAGTTCTCTCTCATAAATGAACCACAACATCCACATAATTTGTAGCTTTCTGGTACAAATCTACCTTTAAACTATGGGACGCATTCAGCTACAGTCCATTTTTGTATATTATACTCATACTGTGTCCTAAACCATGGGTCCTCAAGTGTTTGGCAGGCAGGGACCCTTTTAACTGTTGTATAGTAACTTGTGGCTACTTATTATTTCTGGCTATTTATTGGCATGATATACCTTTTTATTTCTAAGCTTTTTACTCATTGAGTACAGGAATACTTGTTTTGTGTGGAATTGAGGTTTGAATTAAACCCTTTCAAGTGGCCCATGAGTCACATTGGCTATGTGGTTTTTCCACAATTGCAAAATAAATGCATCATTGGATATGCCAAAAAAGACCTCTGAGGGTCCTTGAACCCCATTTTAAGAACTATGGTTCAAAACCATATTACTATAATATCTGCATGACATTGATTCAGAATTGTATGCATTGTGATGTACATGTACAATTTTTTGGTAGAATAATTACTTTTTATCTATATTACTTCATATCTCCTCCCCATCACTTTCCAAAACACACAAACACACAGTTGTTATCACACACTGTGTGAAAAAAGGCTTTTCACTTGTATGTAGCTACATATCACATATTCTATCATTTCCATTACAGGAAATGACCAAAGATAAGGTCAGGGTAGACCACCAGGACCTTCCTTTGGGGAAAAGCAACACAGCATAGCCAGATCAGCCATATAGATTAACAACCCACTACTTAAGAGTAATGTCTTTTAGTAGCCAATTTATTTATGACTTATGATTTCTGACTTATTAACAGGAGACTATAGACATGAGGAATGTGGCAAGAAGCTCAGCTAAGGCAGCCAGTGGTACACCCAAGTATAGGGATTATTGCAGCGCTCATTAAAATAAAACGTTAATCATCTAATGTCGATATTCTTGAAAAAAATCACATTTAATAATTATGTAAAGAATTGCATCCAGCTAAATGTGTTAAGGGGATAACTGGTTATGTTTCAAATGACTGTGATCTTTCCCTGTTTAATATCAAATGAATTTACTGAAAACTAACTGACAAATGTAGTTTTATATTTCATACTATTTTTTTTTCTGGGTGGAGTTCTAAGTCAAAACTGATTGGTTGAATGGTCCTGGAAAGTTATAGGAAGCACTTATGCAAGGCATCCACAAATGACTTGTCCTCTGTGAGTTTTACGGTTGACTTCTGGCATTCATTTTGCAAGTGCTGTGTGTGAGCTCATACTTTCTCCCCCTCTCAAATACACACACACACACACACACACACACACACACACACACACACACACACACACACACACACATACACAAATCACTGCCCCTGCCTTGGAAGCTGCTCTCCAGATGTGTGTCACACTTGAATTAAATCACAATGAATTATGTACCATGCATTGCTGTCATGCACTGTTTCTTCTTGAACATTTTTATTTGTGAATGGTATACATAAGGGATCATGAATGTCTGTGCAGACAAAGCAATAATCCACAGCAGATCAGGTGCAGTTTATAACCCTCCGAAGGCTAGAAACTCCTAATTATCCAATATTGGAATGTTAGAATTTATAGACGACATTGTAGCTTTAGCATTTATATTTAATCACATGAATACAGCATCACTAGTTTGTGCTGTACTATCTACTGTCTTGTACACATTATATTTTGACTCATCTGTCTTTATTTACTTGTTAGTTTCTTATTTGTGTATTTAGATATCGCATTCACACAAGACCAACATATAAGGTGGGCTACAAGCAGGTGACTGAGCTGGAGTGGAGGTGTTGCCCGGGGTACCATGGCTATGACTGCATGGAGTCCAAGGATGCTGTATCACCTTCTCAAGTTCTCCAGGAATCAAAACCAGATCTTTCATCTGTCCATAAACCACAACAGGGTGTCTCTGGTAGGTCATTTACCAAACTACAGAACTACTTCTATTAAACTACTTCTATTAAAACTGTGCTTAGAATTTGACATTAATCACAGGAATACTTTCTTGTGAAGCCTTGTATAGGTCAAGTCATGGAAAGTAGCAGACCAAGGATCTGTGAAAACCTTTGTTAATTTTGATACTACCTGTATGGGCACTTAGATTTTGTGGTTTTAGTTTTATTCATTGTTAAATTGTGAAATTGATTTATTTAGATAATCCAACAGGCCACCCAAAGAGGATGGGTCCCTGCTGAGTCTGGGTCCTCTCAAGGTTTCTTCCTGTAACTTTGAGGGAGTTTTTCCTTGCCACTGTCTTGCGCAGCAGGGTTTTGGTCTGTTACTCTAGGACTCTAGGATAAAGCTGCATTAAGACAATGTATATTGTTCACATATTCAATAAAAATAAATTTGAATTGAAATTGAATTATGTCTGAGTATGCATTTACTCAGAAATAGAGAAAAGTTCAAATGCTCAATTATCTTAATTCTAATTCTCTTTTCTCCCATTGAACCAGATGTTTCCTCTGGTGCCCATCCTTGGCAAAGTGGACAAGTCAGGCACCCTTGGACTGAGGGTAAAGAGTCTGGAAGACAGGGTAGTCAACATGATAGCCATCGAGTTCAAGAGTTAGAAGAGGAAGTACAGCGTCTTTCTCAAACAGTCCTTGACATGCAGGCTGCCATGACTACTGCCAATGCTAACTTGCGTCTAGATCTGCAAGAAGATGCAAGCAAGATAATCCTGAACCTACTTGGCCATCTGCGACAACCACAGGATGCACTGACTGGAGGCACTGAGAGCATCTTGCTACCCTCAGACCTAACCATTTCTCCAGTTGTAGATGAGCTTCAGAATCAGATCAGCCACCTTTCCAACACAGTCACCACCAACACCAACACCATTCAGGGCCTGGAGGCTAAGCTCCAGCAGCTTGAAGGCCAGATGAACCAGCTAAAAGAGGTAGCCAGTAGTACCCCGGTTCCAATCACTTCTTCTTCCTTGACCACTGAGTGCCCATGTCAGGCATACATTGATGAAAAACTTCAAGCTCTTCGTTTGGAGCTCCTGGAAGGAATGGACATTAAGATGGCTGATTTGAAGAACTCCTGTGACTACAAAGTAGAGTC
Organism: Doras micropoeus; assembly: GCA_028566355.1. Lineage (NCBI taxonomy): Eukaryota > Metazoa > Chordata > Actinopteri > Siluriformes > Doradidae > Doras > Doras micropoeus. The sequence continues at coordinate 19,882,148 of JAOUQY010000044.1, read as the reverse complement.
ACTCAAAGAGTTATGTGAAGACCAGGAGACTTCTTACCTAAGTCTTACTGAGCTACTTGAATCCAAAGAGGCTGACCTGCGCCAAGAAATCCAGGACCTGAGGCACTTTGTTTCAAACAGCACTTCTAAAGGATTGGAGGTTGCAGAGTTTCAAGTTGAAATCCAGAACCTGAAGAATGTGCATCAGAGCTTGGCTAATGCTGTAAATGCAACCAATAAGCAACAGAAGGCTTTAGAGGAGGCACTGAACACAAGGTTTAGCCTTGCAGAAAACAGTGCAGAAAAGCACTGCCTTGATCTTGAGGAAAAGTTAAGAAGTGAATGGGAAAAAGAACAGGAGGCACAGAACAAAACTCTAGAGGGCAAGATCAGTGCAGCTCTTCAGGTCTTTGGAGACATACAGTTGCACACGTTACCACCAGATAGCCAAAATATATTAGAGATGGAAAAACAGACACAGAGTCTGAAGGGTGAAGTGAGCTCTCTTATGCACCAGGTTGCACAGTTGGAGAGCTTAATCAGAATTCTCAATGGGTCCATAAGCCAGCAAAGTCATATGGAGGGTCTATATAACAAACTAGGTGAACTGGAGGAAGCTTGTGTGAGGAACCAAGGCTCAGCCAACAGAATGGAAGATATGTTGTCTGGAATGGATGGACGGGTGGCCAATGTTGAAAAGGTCTGTGGCAGATTGGAGCCGATGTCAGACAGTCTTAAGAGAATTAAGGACGGACTCAACAAACATGTCAATGGCCTTTGGAACTGTGTCCGAAAACTCAACAGCACTGTCCTCACTCACTCTACAGACATCAGCACACTGAGAGAAAATACAGTGGGAAATCAGCATGGAACCACCAACATGCCACAATATACAGGTATGCATGAAACACATTGTGTATGGGGAAATTAACAAAAGCAAATAAAACATAACAGAGTGCGCTGTTATAGGAAAATAATCAGTGATGGTGTGGTGTGTGATGTGGCTCAATGCGAAGAGGAGGGTTGTTACCACTCCAAAGTTGATTATTTTCCTATAACAGCATACCCTAATGTGCTTTATTCTTGTTATACCCCAACAAGTTGCCATTTTAAATATATTAATGAATAACATGACATGCTTTTTGACCATTTATAGTTATATTGAATTTTTGGAACATCCACAAGACTATCTATTGTTATCATTTAAGGAGAAGAAGCCTTTTAAAGAATAATTATAACATTATAACAGCTATAAACAGTTGTTCTCTCACCACTCTCTTTTTTCCTTCTGTAGAAAATTAATATGATAGGAAAAAATGGAGCTTGTCATTTTAAAGAGACACCTGAAATTCCCATGTCCCTTGAAGAAACTTATTGATCATTAGAAAGCATAGACTTTACGTTACTCCTTCCCCTTAATATTACATAAAATCTCCTTGGAGAAAGTTTATCAATATATCAAATGCTTATTTTAAATTTGTTTATTATTAGCCTTAGTTGTGGAATAAGTCACAATGTGCATGAAATAAGTCGTTATCTGTAGAAAAGATAACATAATAGAACAAACACATTAATAAAACTATGTAGTGTGAAAAACAGACACTAACAATAATAACAAATTTATTACACTGCAAGTCATAATCTACATCTTCTACAAAAAGAATCTTCTACATTTGTAATTTAGGTAATAAGACAAATATATTGTCATATAACATTTATTCAGATTGTGTAGTTCTAACTATCCAGGTGAGACTCTAAACAGCAGCAGGAATCACCCCGGCTTGAAAAACGATTTTACTGTTTACAGGTTTTTGTGCATGTCTTTCTGTGTTTGTGACAAGGTATTTGGCCCTTTGTGAGGACCAAATGTTCTGATAATGGTTTGTAAGGACATTTTTTAAGAAAAAATATATAAGATTTTCTTGTAGGATTATTTAACTACAGTCACTGGAAGTACCTCAGAAAGATGGTAAAATTAACAGGAGATGTACTGTACATGTGTGCTTATAATGTAGGTAGTTCATTTTCTTGTGCTCTAATTGGAATCACATGTTGCCTGCTTTAACAAGGTCCAGAGCTGAGCCAAGCATTGCCTTTTTTTGTGAACAGGAGCTTAAGAACGCGAAAAAAAAAGGAAATCTGATACTCATTTGAACTGTATTTGAGAAAACAGTAAAGAATAGCCAGTGGGCATTTAAAAACTTAAAAGCTGATGATGTGTTGGCAACACCGCAGTATTTGAAGCATTAGGGATTATGTGTGGTGTTCTTCCGATTTAGAGGTAATTAGTTCACTCTTAGGTACACTTCCCCAGCTTTAATTCAAACAAATTTAATAGCAAATATAAATTTGTTATTGACTGTACAACTTATACAAGATGCTCCAAGAACACTAACAGTGTAAACACTTTATAGCTTGTAACTACAGCAGGCTGTGTAACAAATGAGTCTGTATAACAATTGCACAATTGCTAAATGTTAGACCTTTGAGATTACTGTGAGCTTGTGTGTGTGTGTGCAGTTTCTCCATTACACACTTTAGTCAGCTGAACGTTTTTGAGGTATTGTGTACACTCCGGGATCCTTACTGACTTTTGACCTATGAGTGCTATTGTTTCTTCTGTCCTGTCTGCTTTGTTCACTCTCAGCTGCATATATATATAGACATTTTATCTAAAGTACCAGAATCACCTGATTACTGGACCCCATTTCCCAGGAAATGATAGTTACTTTATCAGCCTTGCCCTGATATGATCTTGTGAGAAAGAGAAAGCAGGACACAGTAAGTCCTTGTTGAAAGTTTAAGAAATCTTTTTTTTTTATTTTGAAGACCTCTATCGAGCCTAATACCTAACCTAATATCAGTACTCAGATATCTAATGTGGCTCCTTAAAGGGCCAGATGACCTCAAGGCTTTACAGTGGCAACAACAGAAATGTTATTAAAATTGTTTTTACCAGGTAGGTGCTCGAATATGCCTTGTAGAAGACTAGATAGGAAAAGAAGGATTTTTTTGTTTGTTTATTTACCCTTTCTGGTTAGATTATTGAACTGATGAATGACTTGTTTTAGCAAGTCACTGATAAAAACAGATTGTTTAAGGATGCATGGACAGAGATGTATGTGCTTATCCCTCCATACAACTGTAGTAACTGCTTCATCCAGGTTAGGATTACTAATTTATTTATATGTTGGGATACTGTTGGCTGTTGGCCACTATTTAATAAATGTTTAAGGGAACGTTGTAATTGGCAGTTGAGAGTCAACAATAAAGAGTCATCCAGCATCCTTAAACCATAACTTCTCAGTAGTAACCAATAACCAATATTAGAGATTGTGGAAAGCAGTACATGATTAGCAGAAACTGGTAACCAGTGCAATATGAACACATGAACACATGTCCCAGCTTTATATCTCTTTTAAACAGTCACAGTAGATGATGAGATCCAGTTTCCTCACCAAGCACCCTAATGTTTACCTCTTAAAAACTTATCTTCTTTCTTTGACCCCATAACGTCTAAAGCAAGGTCAAGAAGATACATACACTCTTCATAAATATTTGAACCCAATCTGTGTTTAGGTGCTTGGAGATAATTCATTCCAGCTGTGTGCCTGGTACTATGATCACAGTGGAACAAAATGCAAAGATACTCCTTGAAACACTTCACTTAATTTCTCTGTGCCTCTCCTTTTTCTTACTTCCCACCTTATATCCATGCCAAGTGCATACTCATAGCCCCTAGGGAGGGTAATAGAGAGGGACTAACCATAAATAAGCAGTAATGTGGTCATTTGTTTGACTCAGCCTTATATCATAGTAAGTGTTGCCTGAAAAGCAAGCAGCAGTGTACATAATCACATTGCTAACTGTTGTGGAGAGTATTCATTACTAGCTAGGGTGCAGTTAGAAAACACCCAGGCTTATGTGTATGGTGGCATGTTTTTTATATTTTGGTGGGGACCAAATGTACCCACAAGAATAGGAATAGCTGACCATTTTGACCTTTTTGGGGACTTTTGGCTGGTCTTGATGTATTAATAACTTTATATTATATATTAATAAATATATGTAATTATATTCATTATTAATTATATAATATAATTTTTTTTTATGGAAAAAGTTTGCAAAAAGAAATGCAAAAGTTTTCCTAGTTGATGTATTTAAGGTTTATGTGTTTACATGCCATTTATTAGTGGCATTATTAAAAGTAAAGAAACAGGGAAAAGCAGAATTTGTCTAAGGGAATACAGTATGTTGATTTGTCAATACTTAGATTTCATCATCTTTTCACCATACTTTGTTGTCAACTAGAACAGTGGTCTATAAGAGAAATAATGGTGAAGCATGTTTTTAATACTTAAGTCCCCTAGTAACATTTTTATGATTGGTTCTTATTATTGTCCATAGGTATTGAGGCAAAGGTGCTGTGATCTGCAAACAAAGAAAATATACTTTATTGTAAAGAATTGTTTGATCGTCCCATGTACAATTCAGAATTAGCAGTATGCCTACATCAGCTACCTGCTTTACGTAGACAAAAACAAATTGCTAAGAGAGACACATCTTGGACTTGTTCTTGCTAAGGAGATTTTGTTGAATTAAATTCAAATGATGATTTTTATGGAAATGCCAGGACACTGTCCTTTGAAGAAGCAAATTGTTTATGATATGGCAACATTTGGAGAATGCATTATGTGGCCAAAAAGTATGATGACACCCATATGTGGGTCTTCCCCAAACTGTTTCCACAAAGGTGGAAATATGCAGTCATCTAAAATGTATTTGTATACGGTAGCATTACGCATTTCCTGTATTAGAACTAAGGGGCCCAAACATGTTTCAGCATGAAAGTGCCCCTGTACACAAAGCAAGGCCCATGAAGTTGTGGTATGCCAAATTTAAAGTGGAAGAAGATGAATGGCCTACACATCGCTCTGATCTCATCCCCATTGAGCACCTATGGGACGATGAAATCTGGAACACTGACGGTGTGCCAGACGACCCTTGCCCAACATCAGTGCCTGATGTCACTAATGCTTTTCAGAATCAGATCAGAATCGAGCATTTGGCAGCACTTTGGATAAGTACAAAACCTCTGTATCCATGCAAATCAAGTACAAAGCATCTACATCCAAGATAAATAAACCAATGCACAGATTCTACTAAAAAGAAAACCAAACATATTACATATATTTACATATTTTAGCAAGGAAAAAAAATCACTACTGCACTTATACTACATCCAAATGGAGTTTGACTATCCCATTACATCTTTACATTTGTATATTGATAATAGGGAAAATGTCACAAAATTGATAATAAGCATAATTAGACCCAGTAATTGCCAAATTATCTTCATGGACTTGATGGACAGTAAAAAGTCAAAAATGCTAGAAACTTGGATCTGTTGGAAATAAACAGACTAATGTATTTAAAGTTAGGCTTGGTCACACCTGTTAACTCCATCAATACTGCTATTACATTTCACCACTTGTTTTCTCCTAATTTGATCACTCCTCCCATTTGTCTTCTTCACTCTAGGTCCAGGTGTTCGTTCTGGTATGGAAGAGTCTAGTGTTGTCACAGAGAAAGCTGCTCCAGTTTTAGAGTCTGGAGAAGCAGGGCCACCTGGAACAAAGCTTTCATCACATCCCCCTCAGGGCACCAATGGCAGTAAGACACCCGTTAAAGGCTATGCTTCAGCTGCAGGTGACTAGCTTTTAAAGATCATCACTGTGGTTTTCATTATAATGTGTAACTGCCATTTGTCTTAATGTTTTTATAATGTGTTAAATTGCTTTAACAGTGTTAATTACATGTTTCCTGTTTGTGCTTTAGGCTTTTCTCCATCGTCCCCAGTCTCTGTTACAGCACATATTCTTTCAGGTACTTTTCAATTATAGCTTTTGCAAGGTGGCCAATGGCAAAGTAGCAGCATTCAGTTAACATAGACATAATTAGCTAAATTGAATAATAGGGATTATGGCTTAAAAGTTTAATTTAAATATTTTTTACCCATAAACACCCTTGTATATCCTTGTATACAGTATATAACAGAAACCAAAAGAAAGCAAAGAAAAGATCCAATCTTCTAATTGTTCCTTTTTAGAGAAATACATTGAAGTACCAGAAAAACTAGTATACCAGTTAACACTTTAGGCAGTGTTGCATGCCTGTCACATGAAATGATTCTTTCCAGCTGACGCTGGTCATGTTCACCCAGAGTCTTTTTACAGCCATGCTGCTGTCATGCATTTGAGGTTTTGCCGGAATTCTTGTAGTCACGGTACGCCCTTGAAATGCTCATATGTGAAAACCCAAACTTTGCTTCTACCTCTGGAATGCTATGACCCATGTCATGAGCTCTAACTATTAAACTGTGGTGAAAATCGCAAAATCGTTTTAACTTGCCATTCTCACGGCGGAAACAACTCTAGAAGCTTCCATAGATGTCTATCACTTTATATATGCACTGGCAGATGCAGCAAAGGATGTGCACAGGTGGCATTGCTATGTAGTTTGCACAGGCTCCAGTACCAATTTTTCTGGTACTTCAGTGCATTTTGAGATGTCTGAAATCTGAGCATGAGGCAGTGCACTCGGCTTTAACAAATCTGCCTAGTGCAGCAGTGTACAGTGCTGCTTAGCCAAAAGGCTAGGCTAGGCTAGTCTAGTCAGTGTATTTCATATCCCCTGCATAGAGAAAGAGCAAGAAGAGGTTGCTGTAGTTTGTTATAAGGATAGTCCAGAGTG
>JAOUQY010000044.1:19649936-19661718 GCA_028566355.1 Doras micropoeus | reverse complement strand
ATACACACACATACAGTACATACATATACTGTACATGAAATCACAATTGATGCAGAGGCTTAATCTGGTATTTTGGAGAGACATATGTTGCCATCAAGATGACGTCTTTTCCCAGGACATGTAAGGCCTCATTCTGCACAATTTGGATTCATAGACATAGAGTGTATGTGCATGGCTGACCTGCCTGAGGTCCAGATCTGTCTCTTGAAAATGTGTGGTGCAGCATGAAGAGGAGAATGAGATGAAGGTGACTGGACTGTTGGGCAGCTCAAGCCTTTTTTTTTTTTTTTTTTAAGTTTTTTTGTCACTGCAAACACTGAAAATCTTTTCTTTGTCTTTTTGTCTGTTAAATAAATGTTCAAGTGAGTTAATAAATGACAGATTTCAAGTTTTATTGCATTTTTAGAGAGTGTCCCAGCTTTTTTTTAGAAATGGGGTTTGTAGGCTTAAATGTAAGTACTTTCTCCCTGAAAACATCAAAGATTAAGCTCTTAAAGGAACTAAGTAATGATAATTACGCCTAAATCCTTTCAACATTTCATTAAAGCAGATGGAAAATATCTTTGATGTTACTTAACTGACATCAAACAAGGCAATTCCATCTTTTAATTGTAGAAGATTTCTAAATGTAGGAGATAGCACTTTGATTTCCAGGCTACTGACAAACTTGCAACCTGTCTTTCCTTCCCTATACATGTTTGATGCACATGAACATGGATGTGGATCATTAGGCCTGGAGATCCCTGACCCTGATCACATTGACTACATCAGACAACAAGCGAGGGCTGTGATAAACAGCACTGTGTCCCTGCACTGTGGTTCCTCCATGCCAACTCTCTTTATCTGGGTATTCTCACAAATGGGCTCTGATAGCAATGAGGCCATTGCATATAACTATGGCCTTGGCCCCAAGACCCTTCCACTGGCCAGCACTCTAGGCAGCCCCAACCTGTCTGCCAACACATCTAGCCTTCTATTAATGAAGATACAGGCTGAAGCAGAAGGGCTCTACACATGCCAGGCTCTTTATGACACAGACAAAGGGCCAAGAGTTGCATTCTACTACACTCACTTGATCATTCAAGGTCAGCAAAACACAGCCAAGGGATCATCAAGTGTGTGAGGAATCTCACATGCCTACATAAAATGTGAAAAGAACAAGAACAACCAGCAATATGCAGTATATATATATATATATATATATATATATATATATATATAAATTTCACTCACCAACTTTTAGCTCAAATGTTTTGGAATTTGCCCTGGGATTTTCTTGTGCTCACTTTCTCTTAAAACACACATTTACATCTCCAAGAACTAGGATTATATTATCTGTCAAACTGAGTACATAGTTAAATCTATAAATTCATAACTGTGCCTTTAAGAAACTTGTAGTCTTTTCCTGTAACCTTGACCACATCTGTTTTTTAAAAGAGCAGTTCAGATTTTTTTTTGCTTATTAGGTAACTGTTCTCACTGCACCTAACTGAATGGTTTAGCAGCCTTCCCCTTCTGCAGCACACAGTGTGATATTCAGCAAACTCTGCACCTTTCACACAAACTAAGTGATGAAGTATGTTTTAATGAGTCAAAGTTTTAATCAAGATGGCAATTCATTGATGAGATGGACAAAAGTTTGTGGACACCAGGACTGCCACACCTACATATGCTTTTTTGAAAACCCTGTTCCATATTTAGTCCCATTACTCTTGTGGGAAGGCATTCCACTAGATTTTGGAATATGGCTGTGGGGATTTGTGTCTGGGATTTGTGTCAGATATTAGGGTATTATTGAATTTGGGCACTGATGTTAAGTGTGGAGGGCTGGGGTTGCATTTAGCACTCCACTTCATCCCAAAGGTGTTCACTGTGGTTGAGGGTTCTGTGCAGACCACTCGAGTTCTTCCACTGCAGCACTGGCAAACCATGTCTTCAAGGACCTCACTCGGTACCCAGGGATATTGCAACGCTAGAACATGTGTGGGCCTCTTAGTTCCAATGAAGGGAAATTGCAATGCTACAGCATACAAAAACATTCTTTACAATTGTGTGCTTACAACTTTGCGGCAACACTTTGGGGAAGACCCACATCCAGGTATGATGACCAGTTGTACACAAACTGTTGTCCATATAGTGTACATCAGCAAAAAATGATTAGATTCTTTTAACTGTCTGTGGACTACAGTAAAGAAAAATTTGAAACTAGGGAAACCAGTAGTCACACTGTTTCCAGTGAAACAGCCTTATAAAATACAACCTGCCTGCACCAAAACAGGCCACAGATGGCTAAAATAAACACCTGTATTATATAAAATATGCTATCTGCCAAAACTGCTTATAACAGCAGAGCCTTCTGTGTAAAACTGACAGCTTCATGGTAATTAAGATAACTTTACTGCAAGGAAGTTACGTGTTTAAACTGTTAAGTACTGATTTAGAATGCCATTCTAACTAATCCAAAAACAATAAATAAAATGAAAACACCAGCAGGGAAAAAGTGGCTGCTGAAAAACAAAAATAAAAGCCCACAAATTGTCTGCATTTAGACTGTAACTAGATAGTAACTACTGCCTTTTATTTCTGTGTTTTAATTCTGAGTGAATCCTAGTCCTTGTGTAATTATAAAGTATATTGGGTATAAGTAATGGTTTGATGTACATTACTTTATCACTCAACTATTCTAGTTCAAGGGGGGCTGTTTGTGGCTCAAGGGAGCAGACAGAAGGAGCTTGCAGTGAAAGATCCATAGTTCTCACTGAATGTATTAAAATGAATGAAAAGTCATTAAAATCTTATAAGAAGAATTTCTTGTTGTTTGGATGAATCATTAATATACATATTCAATTAATTCACTAACAGTTTTGTGTGTGTGTAGTGGGGGGGTATGTTACACTGGACACTGTACACACATACACTCACACATGCCATATGTACATGTATATACACTATGTGTGTGCATGTGTTATTCATCAGCCATGCTGATATTCAGGGTCTCTGTGTCTCTGTTTCCATGGTGTGGGTAGTGGCATCAGCTTACTCACTGGGAGACTGCATGTTACCTTGGTTTGTGCACCTGCTGTGCATGACAGGAGGAATGTCTTTTGTGGATATCTGTAACCACGTTAGGGCATCATTATTCCACCTTCAGAAGGTGTTGGATGTCCTGTGGCTGGGGCTCTGTGCGACCATATGATGAGTTTGCTTCTTAGGTTGGACAACATGTAAGTTCTGTCCAGTGGGCGAGTGATCTCTTTCAATAGCTGAGGTTATTGGTCTCACAAACAGTTAGGGGCATAGGTTTTCCTCCCTCTGATTATTCATTTCTGTAGTATACAGAAGAGTTAGCTTTGGTGTTTTTGGAGCCTGGTCTGAGATCACGAAGTCAAAACAGGCAATGAACAGGACCCACTGGACTTGGCAAAGGTTCAAGCACTAAGCTGTTTTCAGATACTTGAGATTCTTATGATCTGTGAAGATAGTTAATGGATTGGCTGCTCCCTCCAACCAGTGATGCCGGTGTTCCAGTTTTTATTTAAATTCTCGGTTACATATAATCATAGTTTTGTTCAGCTAGTGAAGCTTCTTTGAGTAGAAAGCCACCAGGTGGAGTTTAGGTTTATTTCTAAATCATAGGGACAGAACTACTCCCACCCCAAATTCTGAGGTGTATACTTTTCTGAGGTGTATACAGTTCTAGGTGTTTCAAAATGAGTGGTGGACAATGAGTGTGAACAACAATGAGTGTGAACTGGTTGAGCTCACAAAAATCAATGCATGGCTGATGTCCTCCTCCTTTCTTCTCCACAAAGATGAATTTTTTAACACTGGTGGAAAGCAGATTTGAGTGCAGGCTCATTCCATATGCTTCCTTCAGCAAGCATGTGGAACTGCAGGGCATATTCAGCCACAGTTGTTTTCCACTGGGTTAGAGTATCGCTGTTGTTTGTTGTCTATAGACAGCAAGCAAAGGCCATTCACAACTGGATCTGCCTAAAACAATCCCCAATAAGCTTCAACTAAGGTATGCTAAAACTTATCATGGCAAACATTCAGCTTATTCAGTGTGTCGAGTGCAGGATGTTTAGTCATTCTTCCTCCATTATTAGCAGTATTTTTTTTCTGTGATAAGTGTATGTTTGTATGATGATTGCAGCATTAGAGATGTGCATCCAGACTGTAGAGAGAGCTAGAGCTCTGGTTATAGGAGACACTATCTTGTGGCATGTGCAATTAGCTAGGCCTTTAGGGAAACCAGCAGCTTTAGTTAGGTGTTTACTGGGAGCCAGGGTGCCAGACATAGCATGTAATCTTGGGTTTTAAGCAAGCATAGGGATAAGCTAATGAAATACGCCTTCATTAGTTAGAGGTGAAGGCAATGTAAAATTCCATAGTATGATCTGGCTTACAACAGGTTATGGCCACTGAACCTCCAGGTGGTGCTCCGAGAACAATATGGGCTTTATAGATAATTGGAGCAATTTTGAGGGCAAGGCCATCCCACTCACAATGCTGCTCTCATTTCTTGCAGCATAGCATCTAGTTTCATAACAGGCCAAGTTAATCAGTGACAATTCAGAGCTAAGGGCAGGGAAGAAACAAACAGGCTAAACAACTGTCTGCTAGCTGCACTGAGTTGTCACTCAGGTTTCACCATATTGAGACTGTGTTCTGTTCTCCAAACTAAACAAAAAATTTCAAATACTCAAAGAGTTTGTTATAGTAACTTAATTAACATAAAATTACCACCTTTGACCTGAAGCTAGGACTGTTAAATATTAGGTTTCTTACATCTAAAGCACTTATTGTTAATGAAACTATTGAACTATTCCTAATTAGACGTTTAATGTACTGTGTTTAACAGAAGCATAGATGAATTGAAACCAGATGAATATGTAGCATTAAATGAAGCTAGTTCTCCTGGATACAGTTGCATACATCAATCTCATCTAACTTGTACAGGAGGAGGCTTCACAGTTATTTATAGATTTATAGGAATCACACATAAATCATGGACATAAATTCAATGTCTTTGAAGTTCTCTACACTAACATAACACATGTAGCCAAAAAACATATGTAGACAAAAAATATGTCTGGCCAGTCGATTCCTCTAATGATTATTCACAGCCCCCCAGGGCCATATTCTGAATATCTTTGTGAATTTGCAGATTTCATCTCAAACCTGGTAGTTTCTTTAGACAAAGCATTAATTGTTGGAGACTTTAATATTCATTTGGTAATCCCCAAGACACTCTGAGGACAGGGTTAGTGTCCATTCTAAAATCAGTATAAGATCATCAAAATGTAATAGGACCCACTCACAATGGTGGTCACACACCTGATTTAATATTAACATTTGTATTAAATAAAAAATATATAGTAACAATTCCACAGTCTGAAGCTATCTCAGATCATTATATCAACTCATTTAAAATTTGTCTTAGTCATAATGTATGTTCTTTGCCATGCTACCATCTGAAACGTACATTCATGTCAGCTACTGCACGTAGTTTTATACAGTATATCGCCATCTAACCCCACAGAACTTGATCAAGTGACTGAATGCCTAGAGTCAATGTTTGGCTACACTCTGGATAATGTAGCTCCTCTTAAAAGAAAAATAATTAGAGAGAAAACACTAGCACCCTGATATGCCGACCACACATGCACAGAACAACTTCCAAACAGCTTGGAAAGAGAGCCTCTTAAGCTATAGAAAACTCTTAGTGCTGCTAGATCAACATATCTCTCTACTCTAATAGAAAATAATAAAAATAATCACAGATTCTTATTTAATACTACAGCAAACGTAAGGGAATAAGGAATAAGACCACTGCCAAAGCATGCACACCATCAATATGTAGAAAAAAATAAGTCTTGCCAGTCGATTCCTCTATGTATTATTTACAGACCCAAACAGGGATCGTCGTGCACACAGCAAAATCACTGGTCAAGGATTTTTTCCCATGGTGGGAATGTCTGATTGTGTTCATTCAGACAGTCTAACTCACTTCAATGGCCAAGTTGTCCAGGAAGTCATGAAACTGGTGAATGTTCAATGGAAGCTTGACTGACCCTATAGACCTCAGGCTTCTGGACAGGTTCTGGACCACTCCTTTCAGTGGTCAGAACACAAGATAGGCAGGGAGACTTGGTACACCAGTGGGTACACTGGTGATAGATAATCTCTGGAGCATTGACCATCTGGTCAAACATGCTTATGTGCCTGTTGCAAGTTATCTTAAGGAAACTGATTGGAAAAACATAATAATATCTTCCAGTTTTCCAAGAAGACAGTGTGTGTGTGTGTGCATGTGTGTGTGTGTTTACAGGAGCAACCCAGTGAGATCAGGAGTTTGTCAAGCGGTGCAAAGGAGCCAACAATGAAACCTAGGGAGTCAGCTATGCGATCCATCAGATATGAACTTGCTCCTAATTGGCCTCACGACACACCTCAACCTTGTCCTCCTCCTGTGCATGCTGCATTGAACCAAGATCCAGCTATCCTCAGCATCATAATGCAAGAGACTGATAACACATTAAGTTACATGCAAGCAGAATCTCCTGAGCAAAATAGTCATCATCACTGCTTTTACACTGTATAACAACACATATATTGCTATTGGGCAATTAAATATTCATGGAAGCCTATTTCTCCTACAGTTTAGGGTAAATCTGTCAAGGCAATATACCTATTTGTGTTAGGTAGGAAAAAATTTATCTCAGAACACACTGTTCACAGGTTGTGAAGTCTGCGGCCCTTTGAGTGTCTCTACTGGCAACACGTGGACAAGATACACCATCTCTGTTTGTGAGACGTGCATTGTTACACACTAAAGTTACCTCGTACAGTATAATGGGTGTGTCTCAAAACCTAGTGAGCTGCCTTACTGCCCAATGCTTACCTGGGCAGCTGTCTAAATACAGAGGATTCTAGCCACCATGGAACCTTACAAGGCAAATTATTGAGACAATCTAGTCAGACAGTGATTACATCATCAGCTGTCTCCGCCCACCGACATGATTTTACTTCAGTGAGTCCTCTGTGTTTTTAGCATTTTAGTGTTTTACGATCATGGATGCTGCACTTACCACTTCTTCTTCTTTACTGCCTATTTTAGTTATATTTGCTCTGGAGTAACAGCAAATCAAATGAAATGCCACCTGCTTTGTGATAATTTTGATTTTATATAAATGATATCACATTTAAGTATTGTTCTGTTTCTGTAATAATATTTAAAAACAAATTAAAATTATTCTGAAAACGAGAATCACTTTCATTAAAGGGAACGTCAAACATGTGTAAGATAATTAAAAGTAGAAACCTGACTTCAATAATTGTACAGTTTATGAGCTTAAATTTCCTAAATATACAGCATGAAGCATTGGGCAAGATTTGATTTAAACCAGAAGACTACCTTAATTTTAGTGATCAAAAGAGAATGCCTAGTTTCTGCATGATTGCATGTAAATATAACACAATAAGGACTTTCTGTAAATAAACAAAACCACTGTAGAACTTTTAAAAACTTTTATTTATAAAAATTGTTTGATTATAGGTGGAATTTATTTTATTAATAAGCCACCCAAGTGCTCAAACTCCTCTGGTTCTGCTTCAGATCTCTCTCTCTCTCTCTCTCTCTCTCTCTCTCTCTATCCAAAGTTCCCTGCTTTAATGGCTGATCTGCTCCCCGAAAGAGTGGAATGCTGTATACAAGTTTTAAAAAGCACATAATTAATTTTAACTGAATATAAGCTAACTGAATTAGCTTCAGGCCATTCAAACCAATAGGCAGAGGCAAAACAAGCCCCTAGCATACCAGTTAACATCTCCCTTTGTGTACCGACAACTTTTAAACGGTCACTTACAAACCCAAAATCACAAATAATATGCACTTCTAAACCTTTACAACAATTAAATATGATAAATTAATTAGAATAACTTACATTTGAAGATAATTACACTGCTCACTTGGCCACTTCTGTCTGCCATATTGGAAGCTTTTTTGCATGAAAACTTTCACCACAATGAATGCTGGGATTGCCTTCTCGACTAAGGCAGCATCCAGAGCTTCCTTGAAACTTGGTCAGAATTAGGCATCTTAGTAGACAGCAACTTGCTTTAATTGAGACAGGCTTCTTCTCAGGAGCACACACAGGGTGATGTAAAATGCTGTCTATGTAGAGAGATCTCTAGGTTTTGAGACACACCCATGTCATAATGTCACATGATCAATTAGAACACATGAACAGTGTTATACCCCAGGTTCCTCGCTGTGCAATCAAATATGTCCTCCTTCTCACCGTGTTACTGATGTCATCATTTTGTCTCTCTTCCCAGGGTGTGTAGAAAATAATCCAGGTGCATCATCTCTCTGTGACATCCCTCAAGGGGAGCATTTTTATACATTGCTGCACACTGTTCGAGAGTGTAGATTTATACAATACAGGATAACATACAACACCACATCACTAATTTCAGTTGCAGATCAATCTTGCCATTTTGCAGAAATAATGAAATAATTATGTCATTATCTTGGAAAAACAGTTCATGATAATGACAAATGACTCATGGTCTCAAGCAAACAGAACACTTTATCACAAGAAAACAGAGAATTAAATTAAAGTGTAAACTGATGTCATAGCTTCATGGCTGTTGATGATATGCACTTTAATTTGTTAACAAAAGAGAGGAGAAAAGCATTATAGTTGTTTTAGCATTATATTAGTTAACAATAAAAGTTCCATCTTATTCTTGAAGCCAACACTGGAGACCCATTGTCATGGGTGAAATTTACAGGGACTAGTAAGTGACCCTAACAGCAGATGTCCATTTTATTGATTACTATTGTTAATTGTTAATAAATGTAATAATATAACTGTGTGGATTATGAAAATGCCATCACAGAGGGCTGAGAGAAATTGCACCCTTTGCAGCTGTACTAACAATTAAACCAATGGGATTCATTAAACCGTGGAGCGGAATGATGCCATAGGTTTGCTGATGGTGGGTTAAATTTCTAGGGATCCAAGTATCCAGTCCAGACAGATGCAGGTGTATGTTGAGAAAAATAGACTTTATTGTAGGGTAGCTCCACAGCCTCCAGATCATAGTTCACATCATCATAGAGTCCGAGACATACTTGGACCCCAAACGGTACCTAGAGGAAGCCATTTTAAACGGAAAGAAAAAAGAACTAAGGAGAGAAAACAAAGCCTAGCAGCATGGGAGCTGCAAAGTAAAAGGCAAAACATAAACTGAACAAATACCAATAAACAGAAGCTCACTAGCAAATGGCAGAACAGACAGGGTGTGCAAGAACAAAAACAGAAAACAAACAGAAGCCAAAAGAATAATATAGCACTTACAAACAGAAACCATGACACAAACAGAAGCCATAACAAACCAACAATCAGCCAAGGAACAGAGCAGAAAGAAGGGATTATATAGGCAACCAGGAAGTAACTAGGAACAAGATACAGGTGCATCCAATAACAGGCACCTAATGAGGTACAGAATCTTAAAGAGACAGTGTCCCAATAAACAGGTGCAGGAAATAGGTTGGGACAGCAGGTGTCGCTCAGAGTGCAAGTCCATAGAGTACAAGACAAAAGCTGTAATCTTAACTATTAAAACTGTGGTTTTTCAACAGATAATGATAAGATAAAATCTTATGTGAAGTAAGTTAAATATGACTAAAATGACAGTTTTATAATTAGTGGGCTTGACTTTACTAGATTGATTCAAATGTTAATTAGTAATAATCTGATGACTAAAAGAAGACATCAATAGATTTCATTCACTAAAACTATGCTAAAATATTGACTAAGACTTTACAAAAACAGGATGAGGTTGACTACATATTATTAAAACTAATAAGGACATTTGACGCAGGACTAACGCTACACTCATTGTCCACTTAAGGAACACCTATACACCTGCATATTTATATAGTTTTCTAATCAGCTAATCATGTGGAGGCAGTGCAATGAATAGAATCATGCAGCTACAACAGCTTCAGTTAATGTTTACATCAAACATCTAAATGAAGACAAAGTGTGATCTCTGTGACTTTAACCATGGTATGGATGTTGTTAGCAGATTGACTGGTTTGACTATAAATGCTACAGAAGGTTGTGTATGAAAATCCCAGCAGATCAGAAGTTTCTCAATACTCAAACCAGCCCACGTGACACCAACAACCATGCAACACATAAAATCACAAAGATAATCTCTTTTCCCCCGTTCTGATATTTGAAGCAAACATTAAGGTTTTGGCCTGTATCTACATGTTTGTTTTTCACAATTATGGTGCTGCCACATGACTGGTTGATTAGACAACTATATGAATGTGCAGATGTTCTTAATAAAGTGGACTATGAGTGTAAATAAAATAAAATGCTGACAAAATTAACACAACCCAAAAGGCATTTTGAATGCTTAGTAAAAATGTACACTTAATTGTGGTGTAGCATTAGTTTGGTGATATAGCTGGAGGTGTGAGGGCCTGCCAATGCCTCTTGTGGCTATATTTTATTCTGTCATTCATTTCCCCAAAAATGCATTTGTAGGGCAAACTACGCTCATATTGTCTAATCAAAATACAAATTACATGAAAGGACATATGACAGAACCACAAGTTAGGGGGTTTATTTATTTGAGTGAAAGGGTTTAAAGTTTTCTGTTTATTGTATCTTAATCAGAGTAACACACCATGAAGTCAATGGAACGCTCTGGACTTTAAACACTTAAAAAAAAGATATATCACTAACACAGGTCCCTCTTTAACTCTGTGTGTTGTTGTTATTATTGTATTAGTCAACCCTAATATTTTACTTGTCAAGTTACTGATAGATATTAAATTTTAGCCCTCTGATCTAATATCACCACCAGCTGACAGTGATGATAAGGCTTATCTGTTTCAGTAAGACATCTTTTTTTCCTCATCTCTTCCTCCATCAGTCTATCAACTCTAATTAACGCTTTCTTGGCCTGATCCCTAAACTCTTATAAAGGGCATCATGGAAACAAGTGTACCTATTGTTGGTCCCCCAAATTCTTCTGCTTTTTGACAGGACCTGTTAGCACCCTCTCCTGATTTCCTACTGACCACCATTCCTCTGCAAGCTCTTTAAGAATTTTCTAATATAGTCCTTGGGAACAGCCTATTTAACCCAGATTTCCAAGCTGTTTATCTGCAAAAATAATTCTACCATATGTATCCTTTCATTGCTGGCCCTGGTCCAGAGATGTATTATTTTATACAGCCAAAAAAAACGTTAATTATCTTTATGATAGCCAGAATTAGCAGACTAATACTAATCAATGAGTTTATTATTTCTGGTTTTGTCACTGTTGGTAAGTATACACTATGTAATTGACTGTGTTTTCCATAGAAACGTTGACTAATAATAAGATTCTCTGTGCAGAGCAAGTAGGACTGGGCAGCTCTGCCATTATTTTACTTTTGTATCATACTTTTTTGGATCATTAACATTTAATATAGACTTATATAGTACCAGAAAAACCAGTTAATACTTGGCAGGTTCCCCACAGCATGTTGGAGGGAACGTTGCACGGGCCTCAAACTGATGTTTGTTGAAGCCCCAGCATTGAATTCCAATGTTACTTGAGGCAGTGTTGCATGCCTATTGCGTGAAACAATTCTTGCCAGCCAATGCTGGTCACGTTCACCCAGAGTCTTTTTACATATACTGTATATATATATATATATATAGTCTTAATCCAGAATATCTTTTATGTTTTAGATTCTTCAAAG
>JAOUQY010000044.1:19028155-19038790 GCA_028566355.1 Doras micropoeus | reverse complement strand
TGGTCTAAAATGACAGGTGTTTCAGTTTCATTGTCTAACCCCTGTATGTTCTAATGTTAGATAGGAAACATAAAACTTAATATCTATCAGTAGACTTTCAAGTCCATAACATTGTCCTGGCTTTGTCCTGACATTATTCAACAACATAAAGAATAGCACTTGATCCAGCGGATGCAATTATTGTTGCTTATGTTATTTTCTCACTGCACTTAACTCTGAACATGCATGTTCATGTTTTCTTTCATATACTGTACCATTACTTTGCTACCTACAAAGCTAATCACACTAACTAGCTCAGTATATTATCTCCAAGGAAACACAGCTGGAGTGCATGCAAAATTCAAGTGTAGTATTTGTCCAGACTTGTAAATTGTTAAAAGTTTTTGTCCTCTCAACATATTAAAAGCTACACAAAGAAGCGCATATTTATTGAATGCTGTGGTTTCGTCTTTGGCCGGCTTCAGACAGGATGAGCAAAGCTTTAAAGAGACGACTTTAGTGATAAAGATATTTGAGAAGCCTGAGATTTTTATGTTTTGGCCCTAAGTGTGATGCCTAACCAGACACCAGTTCATTTAACAGAAACTCAAATGGATCAAGCTCTTAACTCAAGACGGCGGTTTCCGAATGCATCTCTGTGGCAAGATGAGATCCATAAACCCTGGTGGGGTGTAGGGGGGCGGGGGTTGTTCCTGCCTGGTGTATTTTCTTTCTTTTTAAGAATCTGAGATGTTTTCTTGCTCATGTGAGGAGTGTCCTCGGGTACAGAACCTCAGACAAGAGAAAGCAGATGTAGACGACGTTTCACAGACTGGCCCAAATATGCTCACAGCTTACACACATACACCCACTAATACCTTATGATATGAGATTATAATATGAACATTCATCGAAAACTCATTAACATTCATGGACTGTTTGCTACTCCCCATTAAAAACAGCTTATTTTCACAAAATGCTGATTTATTCTGGGTACTGAGCTTTGAAAGTATTTAGCTAGACAGATATTTCTGACATTTTGAGGACATCGTACTGCTCCCCACGAGGGAAGTAAAAAAAAAATGGCTTGTTTCCACAAAATGCAGCTGTCATTTGAAAAGCAAACAGAGGCAAAAGTTTTCTTTTCGGTTCCTGAGGTTAGGCGAAGGTTTCGGTTTTTCCTGTAGTAGTACTTAGCATTCCCATATAGCACACAAACATCTGGCCAACATCAGCACGATGTGTGCCATGTACAATATGTCTGAATAATGTACCATGCAGCTCATTGGCTAATTGGAAATGTGTCACCACAGTATTGTCTTTTGGTCAGGGTTAATGCAAATTCCTGGATAAAGGATAACAAAATGTTATCTAAGAGCAGGAGCATGTAGTATGTTATGAAGCTAACCTGAGATCAGTCTACTTTATGGTTTATTTAAAGAAGTCACCAGTAGGGAATAAGTATAACTTTAGGAAAGGGGTTCTTAAGGGTTCTTTGGAAGGTACACCACACTACCAAGATATTATACATGTATAGTTCCACCCGAGCCGTAAAGTCAGCTTTACCCTGTACAATTGTTCAAAAATCGTGCATTGTAAAAGTATTCTTAAAGAATAGTTTCTCAATAACCTGACACTGAAGACTTTTTGGAATTGTGAAACAGTAAGGAATTGTTAATGCAAACCCTTATTCCAAACACGTACCTTAACGTTTGACATGTTTCCTGCTTCCCCTGCAGTGGGAGGAGATCAGCGTGATGGACGAGCGCAACACACCCATGCGCTCCTACCAAGTGTGCAACGTGATGGAGGCCAACCAGAACAACTGGCTCCGTACTCGCCACATCACCCGCCACGGTGCTCAGCGCATCTACATCGAGATCAAGTTCACGCTGCGTGACTGCAACAGCCTTCCCGGAGTCCCTGGGACTTGCAAAGAGACTTTCAACATGTACTACCACGAGTCCAACAACGACAACCTGTGGTTCATCAAGGAGAGCCAGTACGTCAAGATCGACACAATCGCCGCCGACGAGAGCTTCACCCAGACCGACGTTGGCGACCGCGTCATGAAACTGAACACCGAGGTTCGGGATATCAGCAACCTTAGCAAAAAGGGCTTCTACTTGGCCTTTCAGGATGTCGGGGCATGCATCGCTCTTGTCTCGCTGCGGGTTTTCTATAAGAAGTGCCCGGCTGCCGTGCACAACCTGGCACATTTCCCTGATACGGTGACAGGGGGCGATTCGGCACTTGTTGAGGTGCGTGGATCATGCGTTAACGACTCAGAGGAGTTTGAGTCACCGAAGATGTACTGTAGTGCCGATGGCGGGTGGCTGGTACCAATCGGGCGCTGTATCTGCAAGCCGGGTTTTGAGGAGGGCAAGGACTACTGCCAACGTAAGTACCTTATGAGAAAATGTAGACATGTTATAGAGCAGGACTGAATGTGTAGTAGGGTCCATGGTCTAAATCCACTTAATTTAATTACCCAAGGCTACTGAACAAGGTTTATCTGAGATCCCACTCTAACTGACCTTGGACGACCATCCCCGTGGGTAAGCCCTACGGAGCGTGATGATCTCATTCTCATTACTTTCTGGGCAGACCTTGTAGGTTATTGCATACAACTTGTGGTAGAACCTTCCATACCATGGCACAGTTGAATTCCCTGTTCTGATTGGTCAGAAGGTGTTTTGAAGGTAATTTTCAATAACGGATTCATTTAGTTGAATATTCTGTAAGGAGGGTTAATGATAAACAGATTACAGAAATGTGTAATCATTGATAGGGTCAAGATTTCACTTAGGCTTTTTTTTTTTGGAATGGAATGAGGCTTCAGCGCTTCATTTTGTTGCCATGGTAAAGTCTTCAGGTCTTTCATGTTTTTTCTTAATGACAAGACGTCCTGAATACAAGTTCCTGTAGAAGGAACTGGAACATTAAAGTAAACCAGAGCTACTGTAGTGAATTTAATAGGAAATGAATTCTGGCCAGTGAGATTCAGGAATTCAGTAGCGGATAGGGTATGAGTAAACTCCCCAGACACTACCCTTGCAGTAATTTTTTACGGCGTGGTCAGCATTCGCTGCTTATTGAACAGAGCAGAAAATGTTCAAATAAAATTGCTTGGAAAATTACGGTCCAACCTGACGCTGTTACGTAGGGGTTACTCTGTCTGTGTGTGTGTGTGTGTGAGTGTGTGAGTGTATATGTGTGTGAATAGCTTAAGGCATTGGTGCGTCATGCCTATTCATCCTAAGCCACTATTTCCTCTGGTTGGAGAGGACATTATTGAGATGTAACCTCCTTCAAAGCTTTTGCTAAGGTTTTTTATTCACCCTGCCTGCAGATTTAGACATCTAGTGGGATGTGGATGTGTCTGACTTTCATTTCAAATGCAGATGCTGAACTAAATCCATCTGTTCCTACTCTACGTCTCATTTAGTCACAATAAAAGGCGACGTTATTACACTTCATAGGTCCTTGATAGTAGTTGTAAGTACAGGATCATCTGGAGTAATCATATCTTTTGGTCTTTTTTTGACTCGTTAATCAGATGTTGTAATTTTTCTAAAGATTTCAAAAGATTTCACCTTCATTACTCTACTACTTACATACCTCATAGCAATTGGTTCACCTTTTCATTTTGCAGCCCTTATACTGTATCTTTTTCTGTAATGGTTGATCCAATGGTTTCATGTTGTTTGGTAATGGCCAAGGTGGCGACATACTGTAGCATGAGCTCCACTGAGGATCCAGCCGTGTCCACGCTGCTTTTTCATGCTGGCATTTTCTTTGAGGATCTTCAAGAATGTTGGTGTGCGTTTCAAGCGAATTCATCGCGTCAGTGTTGGTGTCAGAAATATGGCACGCTTAAACAGGAACGGCTTTGTTTGGCAGTAGAACCGTGCGAGTTTGTTGCTAGCGAGTCAATACTGCTTCTATGAGTTATGAAAAATAAGCAGAGCAACGATCGAGCCATCCGATCGAGCCAAAAAAAGATTCCGTGCTGGAATATACATGTAACAGGAGCCAAGCTTCGTCTTCTCCGCTACTGGATTGTAAACCGATCTCAGATAATGTCTTAATGCTGTTCTTAATGCTATTCATCAGTGTAAGTTGCAGTTAATTACATTCATTGCTTATTATTGCCTATTACAGTTCAACTGAGATACAGATGTGTATGAATTATTAACCTTAGAAACTAGTTCTGATTGGAATGAATCTGCCTTACAGGCTATAGTGTAAGCATCCTTGGTTTCATCCTTGGTGAAATTCGGCCTTTCGTAGTTTACAGCACTTGTAATAGTGCTGGGCATTACATCTACGATCCATTTCTTTTTTAGATCCAGACCCCGAAACCGCCTGCCAGTCCTTTAGCAGACATCTTTGTCGGTATTTGTGGGTGAGAGCTCTGTGAGGTCTCCTGGAATGAGATGTCAGTTGTGCTGGAGGCGTCATAACACTGTAGAAAGATTATTGGACTTCGATAAATCCCCAGGAATGAATTGTGCTAATCCTCCTGATATGCTCCTGAGGGTAAATATGTTCAATAGCAATGCTGATTTTTAGACAGGATTCAGGAACAGATGTTGCAGAAGGAAAAAAAATGGCCAAGGATAATGCTTATGCCCTGAGAAAAGGTTTATTTTTAAAATAATTGCTGGAGAGAAGTCACAGGTTCATGTACGTCGAGTTAAAATTAGGCCAATTATCTTGTCCGCCTATCTGTTTTGCAGTGCTACAGTACTTTGATCATAATTGTGTCCAGGTGTGGAGCCGAGGTGCTGTCCAACAGTCATTCGAATCCGTATAAAGTAATCTGTCCACTGAGGCAGGCTGACTGGAAACAAAAGTTGCATGATTCACCTTCTAGCACTTCTTTTTTTTCACCCTTCAGCTCACTCGGTGGTTTCAGAGCTCAGCAAACAAAAGGTCAACCCATTGAGAATGCACTGAAAGGAGTCTGGCTTTTTTTTTCCCCCTCGCCAGTTAACTTTCCGTCCTTTAGATAGTGTAGTCACTAATGGACTCATTAGCTAGGCTGAAATGGCCACCCAGTCTAATTGTTGACATTTTGCACAGCGCTGTTTTTGTAACCTTACCGCACTTGGTTAATTTTTTTTTTCTTTTTTTTCCTTTTCACTGGATCGCTTTCTTGTGGCTGTCAGTAATTGTCACCCCTCCTTGTCCAGCGGCTCCAAGCATCAGGGACTGCTCGTTTCGTGAGACGGTCTGGCTCTGCGTTAAATATTCATAAGCTCTCAGGAAGATGTGGCTTAAAAAAAGGCTAAGTGCTTTCATTAAAAAAGACAAACAAATAATAGAAAATGATGAAATTCAATTAGACTTGGCAACTCGCAGCGTGTCCCCAGTGCTCATTTGGAAGTCAGCAAGGTCCAGGATTTGAATGCTGAGTAGTGTGTGTGTGTATAAGTGGATTTTTGTGAGTGTGACCCCCCCTCTCTCCCTCCAAACCCCCCAACCCCAACACCCCCAGTCTCTATGGGGCATATGCTGTCTTTCTGTGTATGAAATATTAATATCAGTGAAGCCACATATTTTGTAACCACACTTTCTTTACTTTCTTTGGGACTTCTGGGAGTGTGATGTGGGATGCTGCATTCGAAGGCGAAAACACTCTTGTAGAACTTTTCTATGATACTGATATTGATTTGGGTCAGAGGAATGAAATTTTAATCATAATGTATAAAAAAAGCAGACTCCACAGCTAAAAAATATTCCTGGAATTGTCTTTGAACCCGTTTACAGGAAGTTACCTGTATGTGAATTATCGTTGTTGTGAATGTCTCAGAGATTTCCTAAAACTTACATAACCATCTCAGCTATATTGCCTATATGGCTCAGTATAGCAAAAGCAAACCTGGCCCATTATAGTGCATTTTCCAGTTTGATGCAACTTGCAAGTTCCTTGTCCTCTATGGACTTTGCCCTTCTTAGAATGCAATTACAGTCCCAGAATGCTGATCTTTGGCCAGAACGTCAAACCAGACTAGAGTAGATTAGCATGCTCCAGCACACCAGCTGTCTCACTGGAGGGCTCATTAAAGCAGGACCTCTTTCAGCCTAGCAGCATGGCACTGATAAGAACCCATGGTCCACAGGTCAGTGATTGAGCATAGGGCATTATCTTCCACTATCTCACTCTCTCCTAGCAGTGGCAGTTTCTTCCAGAAATGTTAGAGGAATTAGGCATGATGGGTTCTCTGCGCCATTGAGAATAGATGGTGGGATGCACTGCATTTTAAAAAGCTTGACCTGTTACTGGGAGTACAAACCCCAATGACGCCACAGCCACCTGTAGAGGGATTCCAGGAGAACACAGCGTTACAAAAGCTCATACAAATAGGTCAGTGTCTAAGAATTCTCTTAAGCTTAAACAGAGAGGAGTTAGTTGAGAAGGTTTTCAGTTTCGCTCAAAGACAGTGAATGGTCATTTCCTTGAGAGATCAAGGAAGCTGTGCTAGAGGGTCAAAGGGAACATAGTGCAGCGTTTGAAGGGTTTAAAGGTCCATCAGGTAGGTGTAGGCCCATGTTGGCTTTGTATTTTTGCAATCATCAGTGTTTTAAATCTGATGCAATCAGAGTGCAGGAAGCCATTACAGAGAATACAGAAATGTAATGTGGAAGAACTTTATAGTGGTTTGTGCAGCTGTGTTGTGGATCCGTTGCAGGGGTCTGATGGTATACACAGAAAGACCTGCCAAAGCTGAGTTGCTGTAGCCCAATCATGGGGCTGAACAAGCACCTGAGTAACCTCCATGCATGAAAAGAAATAGCCAGATCCTGACCATCAGAGTGGTACTAGCCAATCAAGTGTGCCTGAACTAGATCTAGAGCTAGAGCCTTAAAGGGGTGTTCAGTTTGTCTGAATCGAGTCTGTTTAGAATATCAGGTTGTGGGCTTTCTCTGGCAGGGATGGTTCCCAGTAGAACCTCTTTAGGAAACTAAGGGCGTTTTTACACTTTGTCCAGATACTGGAGTTTGCAACCAGGACCAATTATGAGCTCAGAAGAATTCCTTATGAACTGTGTATGGACTGAGCATTTCCATATGCCACTTTTGCGCACACAGGTTTGCAGAACGGAAAGCACCTGGTTCAGTTCACTTTTATTGTTTTCCTTTGGCATCAGCTCTCAAATGGTAAAGAACAGCACTTTTTGGATGCTCTGCATGTCACCCGTCAGGAATACCTGCAAACCAGGGGCCATTCTCATCTAACAAGGTTGTAGCCATATAGTTACTTGGTATGCAGTGCCAATAGTGGATAGCTTTCACACCTGCTACAGAACATACTACAGATCAGTGTAGGCACTGAAGACCACAGAAGATGCCAGACCACCATATTTAAGAAGAAAATTTGGTTCTCTGGACTGCTCGAAAGCACTTCACCAAATATACTGAGATCTTGGTCTAAATGGCCCATGCATGAAACGAAAGTGAAAATCTCTTAACAATCTAAAGAACCCTGGAGGAACCTAAGCGTGTACCTGCCTTCCAGTCGTAGCTGTTGTGCAATGAGGCAGAATCAGCTAGAGGCTACCACTACGTTTGGAGAACAGTAGGTTGAAATCAAAGCTACCCCTAAAGCAAGCTCTGTTCACAGTGCCAGCTGAGTGGCATTTGGTAGTACGCCATTTGGACGGTGGTGCCGATCGTGATGCGGACATTTCATTTAGCTCGTGTGCTGTGGGGAAAATGAGCTCTCAGTAATCATCATTTGCAGCCTCTCGAATCAACTCTGTTGCCATTATAACACAGGAACTAAAGGCTTCACTGAGAGTACGAAAGCACGGCATAATAATTCAATGCTACGGCCCTGATTTTGCAGCATCGGGGGATTATGTAACCATTAAAGTGAGTTCTGCTGTCATAACACTTATCTTCTGGAGATCTCTCTGTCTCTCCGTGTTTTCTTCCATCCGGACTCTTCACTTTCTCAGGTGTCAGTTTCTTTCTCGCACACACTTGAGGCTGCGTCTCAGTTTTCTGCCTCTCTTTTTCCTTTCCTGGGGGTGGGCTGAAACGAGCTGTTCAAGCTGTCTGTGTCTGCCACGACCAATTATGGCCCCAACATGGATACACTGAGACCTGGGAAGACCTCTCTCTCTCTCTGTCTCTCTCGCGCTCTCTCTCTCTCTCTCTGTCTCTCTCACTCTCTCTCTCTCATTCACTTTGCTCTCCCACTCCTCACTCTCGTTCTCCTTCCATATCTTTCTCTCTCTTATCTCTTTTTCTTCTACGTTCCTTTTATCTCTTCAAATTTAAGTCAATAACATAACAGATAACAGGAGACAGTTCATTGCAGGTGGAAAAATAGAACAATAGAACAAACAGAACAAGAGTTATGCCTTTGTTTATGGATGCAACAAATCTTCTTACATGAACCATATAACCATATGTCCTTTTCCGCCTGCAGTGCCAGGACCAAATTGTCCCCACAAGGCTAGGAATATCTGATATTTTTTACCTTGTGGGGACATTTTGCTGGTCCCCATAAGGATAGGGGTTTTTTTTGTTGCAATATTTACCCAAAATAAAAAATAAAAGAGCCAAAAAGCTGATTTGAGGTTAAGGTTAGGGTTAGGATTAAGGTTAACATTATTTAGCTCCGGTAATAATTATGTGAATGGAAAGTCCTCACAAGTATAGAAATACAAACATGTACGGAACATGAGTTTTTATCGTAATTTATCTTTCATCAACCAGGACCATAGGCCATTACAGATCTTCCTCTACAGTTATCCTTTAGCATGCTGATCCGAATATCTGAATATCTGATATTTTTGACCTCATGGGGACATTTTGCTGGTCCCCATAAGGAAAGTGGGGTTTTTGTTATTTAAAAAAGATGCCTTTTCATTGCTGAGGTTAGGTTTAGGGTTTGGGTTAAGGTTTGGGTCAGGGTTAGGGTTAGCCATAGCAGTAATTAGCTGCATTAATAATTATGTTAGTGGAAGGTCCTCACAAGTATAGCAAGACAAAATCTGTGTGTGTGCGTCTGTGTGTGTGTGTGTGGGTGGGTGTGTGTATATACGTGCACGCATTTTATTGAAAAGGAGCTAAACGCGACCCACACTGAAGACCACTTATCAGATTAGAGCTTGAGCGAATCACTTCAACAGCGATCCTAATAGCAGCTGGAGCTGACGGCTAAATGCGTGTATGTGTGTGTGTGTGTGTGTGTGTGTGGGTTATACTGAATAGGAGTGTAATGGCCCTGTACTCTCCTGGCATTCCTACATAAGTGTGTCTTGAACTTCCTCTTTCACTGTGCTCTGAGAGTAATAACGACTTCATTCTGTTTTCATAGTCTTGCTGGTTAGATGTACCTGCCTCTTAGAAATTTTACACACTGACTTCTAGCTTCAGTGGAACCGCAGTGATTAAAGGTTACGGTTTCTAAGCGGATAAGTATCAACAGTGGGAGGAAAAAAATGCCGTCTACACTGAACGCAAGACAATGTATCATGGTTCTATTCCGAAAGTCGGGCACTCTATAAAGTATAAAAAAAACTTGTACGAGGTGTCTAAAATGAAGCGTTTCATATCCATTTTATTCAATCGCAGCCGTATGAAATCCTGGATTTGAAAGAAATGACCATGTAAAAGTAGAAAGGGAAGGCTTTCAAAATGTATACGCACTTTATATATCTCATTCTGTCCAATATTCTACCTTCAGGGGTTCTCTGTATGAAAGAGCTGCTTTGTAGGATCGTGATATATGAACATATCAGAAGTTAAACCAGATGTGAGGCGAGGTTAATTGTCAAACCTGTAAAAGACATTTTCCTCATTTAGAAAGCTCTTTTTAACTTCCTTTTGGGAAATCTGGCAAGTCATACTTCAAGTAGAAGGTAGGAAGTGTGGTGTGTGTGTGTGTGTGAGTGTGTGCGCATACGCTTGTGTGTCACGGACATAAGAAACGGCCGAGCAGTCATCAGTTTTAAATATATCTTTTTTTTTTTTAAATGAGGATTTTTGAAGGTCAGACGCCCCCTGAGCTGGTGCATTATTCCAGCGCGACACTGTTTCCCCGCGTCTCTATCTCTCTCTCGCCGAAGACTGCAGGGTGGCTCTTTCAGCTCTGTCAAAGCAGCAGGGTGTTGTGGGCCGAGAGCCAGATGTTTCCGTGGGGGGTCTCGATGGTATTAAAAAAAAAGGTGAACACGCTCACTGAATATCAATCTATTGCTTTTACTGCTCTCGCCTTCCACCCAGCTGTTCCTCATTTTCATCCGGTTCCTCGTCTTTCACCTTTTCCTGTTCCCTTTTCTCCCTCTCAGATATGCAAAATGAATTCATTTTTACACAGACTATTTCTAAACCAAGAGGAAAAGAGGAAGGGGCGAAAAAAAAAAAAAAAAAAGAAAACAAGGCCAAGGAACAAGCCTCCCGGTAAATGGATGTTCTTCTGAAACACCTCACGGCCAAATATAGGTCCTGGCGTTCCCGGCGGACGAAGAGAAGAGGGAGAGTAAAAGGTTTAGTATATATTTTATTTTAATTGGATGCATCCGAACGTGGCCTTTTTTTTGCGTTTTGCAGAGTTAAATAATGGCGTTATTTACAAAACAGCCGGTGTACAAGGTGGTGTAGCTCGCGATGTGGAAAAGATACAGATTGCAAAAA
>JAOUQY010000044.1:18786198-18796500 GCA_028566355.1 Doras micropoeus | reverse complement strand
GAGGCCCTACACCATACTAATAAATTATTGTGGTCTAAAATGACAGGTGTTTCAGTTTAATTGTCTAACCCCTGTATATATCAGCACCCTCATGTTCATTACTTTAAAGGAGAAGAAGGTTTTATTCGTGACTTGTGGATTACAGCACAGTGAAATCTTCTTCTTCGCCTGCCACAGCTTGTTCAGAATCTGTGATCAGAGCACATGATATGGTGCCCCTGGAGCAGATAGGCTTAAGGGCTTTGCTCCAGAGCCCAACAGCTGCAGCTTGGCAATGGTGGGACTTCAATCCCTGATCTTCAGATCAGTAATCTAGACCCTTAACCATTGAGCCACCACTAAGCCACCATTAAACCACCAACCCCTCCTCTTCCGATGGCCACAGATGCACCATTCCAGGTCTATGCTGTTGCTGCTGCGAGGACTTCACCATGAACCAGATTTGTCCTGATCATCCTTCAGGTCATTGGGGACCTTTCAGGGCAGTTGTCCCCAGAGGTGAGAAATAAAATTTTAGTTACATATGTAACCATGGATTAATAGAGAGGATTCTTTGTCACACAAAACATGTTGGCTTGGAAAGAAGGTACTAAGAAATAATTTTCACACCAACTACTCAGCTAGGAAGTTGTCAGAATTCTAGTTCTCTTCCTTGATTACATTGTTTCTGTTTCAGAGGTGTGCAATGCAGTTGCAATAAAGAAAGTAGCTGAGTCTATAGATTGTACTTTATAGGTGCTGGGGCTTACAATGCCTTATGATTTCCCAAAGGTCCTGTAATGCCATAATGCAGCTGAACTTGCAAGACGACAGAAAGCAGCATGTGCAGCTCAAACTAGACATTTTACACCTGGTTTAAGGGTTCAAGGAGGGGAACTAGAGAATACTGTTTGCTTTTTTTATTTTGTTTGTCCATCTGTCGGTCAATCTATCTAATTTAATGTAATTTAAAGCACTTCTATGACTTGCTTCAAAACTTTTATTTTAAATAGAAAGAACCAATGCATTCTTGTTGCTTTGATCTAACCCATAAAACACCAAATGTCACAGCACAAATAAAAAAATATCCATGGTTCCTTCTATATTTTCATGGCTGTTAAAAGTATTTCATTTTTTAATATTTCATCTGGTCGCAATCAATGTCCAGGTACCACCAATGCTCTGAAGCATAACTGGGCACCCAGGATTTATGCTGGTTCTTACAACCCCCAACTCGAACGTAAAAGAGCATGTTAGATGTTTATACTTACTTCTGGAGTACAGCTAGGATGGGTAGGACAAACATTGCATGCTCAAAGATTGAATGAAAAAGGTATATCAAGCATGACAGCACAGCATAGTGGCATGGTTCCATTTTTGTAGATATAACCCCAGGTACATGGATGATATGACCTCTGGGAGTATGAGAAAATGAAGGTCGAATGCTGGAACACTTAGCTGTCTCTAAGGAAAGTTACAATTTTAAATTTAGCTTTTAAATTTTGGAAATCCCAGGCAACTAGAGGTGTCAGGGCATAAAAATCAATGTCCGTCATTATGAGTTAATTCCAAGACCACAACACAGGCGAGAAAACGGTGGTGCTGCAGAAGCTTCAAATAGCTTGATTTAATCAAATTGTCTAAAACATCAAATATAGTTTCTGTAAGTCTATTGTGTAACGTCATACTTCAAGATGGTCTTCAGATTCATTGATCTGTTCTGGTTAATTTGGTTTTATTCAACAGCAGACAGTTCTGAGCCATTTCTGACTTTTCTCCTGCAGTGATGTATAATTACTGGATAAGTTTTAGGTATGCAGCCTAGAATAAGACCATATTCTCAGGAAAACTAATTCTTAGAAGTTTAGGTTTGTGACTATACTGCCCCTGAGTTGAGGTAGGCTTGGAGCACTTTTTGGGCAATAGCTTAAAAACTGTTTTGGCCTCTAGGAGGAGCATTGCCCTAGCTACTTAGTGAATAATGTTCAAAGCAAAAATCTAGCCAATATCTTGTGATGGTAAGGCTCCAACTTCATGAAATTTCACACCTGCATCATTACCGGATTTTTCCATGCAGACCAACTTGTGAAATTTAATTCATAGGTGGTGCTGCAACTAACATTTCGATTTCTCAAGACCCGCTTGAGCTACAATTTTGAAATTTCACACCCTGCATCACTACCACATTCTTTAGACCGCCACCAAAATTTGTGAAATTTCGTCCATAGGGGGTGCTGCAACTGACAGCTTGATTGTTTGGCAACCCTTTGGAATTATCTATATTTCTGCATAAATTTGACCTAAAACATCATCACAAGTCCTCAAAGTAGATAAAGAGGCAAAAGTATGTGAAGATTTGCATTTAGTGTGACATCTGGTGTGACCCCCTTGTGCAGCAACTGCACAAAAACGTTTCAGGTAATTGTTGATTAGTCCTGTACATTGGCTTGGAGGGATTTTAAAGGGTTCAGAAACTCCCAAGCACCACTGTATATCCCAAAACCTTCTTAAGCAACCGTTTTGAAATTTGCTATACCTGTTTCACTTCATTCTTGCTCTTTCTCTCACTTTATCTGGCAGTTATATTATGCAACACTAATTGGTATGTCTAGTTGTCATACCTAGACATGATAGAAAAAGAATCAACTTCAAGGTGATAACCGTATCACTGCGCCCACCTTGCTGTTGGTTATTTCCCTATGCCAGCATATCCCAAATGTTTTATTGCTTACACAATTTATGCCACTTTGCAAACTAATTAGGCTTGCTTGTGATCAATATTGGTTTATGTCTGGTATGTGTCTCTTTTAATAGAAGGAAAAAAGTGATTAATTGAGAGAAATGGCACAGATTAATAGCCATCCTAATAACCTGTCATGCATTTTATTCAACACCCATAAATGTAAATTACTTTTTGAAGTAATTCCCAGTGACAACTGAGTGATCATAATTTGCTGTGGTACTGTGGAAAAATTATTCAGCTTCTGAAAGAGATAAGACTTTGCAATTCCATTGTTTAGATAAGATTTCTTCTTCCTTGTCTCGTAGTTATTGCCGGTCGGCCACTTCAGATGTGAAGCTCATTGTACCGTGCCGTCTGTGGTTCAATACACACTCGGTTGATGTATTAGCAATGCTCATTCTCTCTGTGGCTGCTTCATCTTCTCTGCTCTATGGTATTTGGCATATAAGAAGTCCCATTATATCTACATTGGACAAATGTTATAAGCCAGAGTCTCGCTTGTGGCTGTTGTCCAGGGAGAAATTAGAATGATGGCCCTCCTCTACTTCAGACAGCAACGGCTGCTGATGCTGGACTTTTCAGCCTTCCACTTCAACAGGATAAAAAAGAAAAAAAGGAAAGTAAGGATCCATTTTGTAATTGCCAAGGAGAGTGCACTTGTCTGAGTCAGCCACTTTTGTGGCTTTAGGCTTGGCTCCAGATTCTGCTGGTTGGAGATATGTGAGCGTGTGTGTTTGTGAAGATCTCTGGTAATGTGACTGAACTACCCCATTGTGGTTCCTGCTACTCTAAATGGGACAAATGAGTCTGGCTGTACTGTGTATGTGTTCCAGGAGATGAAAATCCTAATGAGTACAAAACAACTTGAATATATGTGCTTTGTGAAAACTCTTTAAATATACATAACATTAGAATATTATGCATGTTGATTCCGGTGCTGTATTTTCATTATTCCCATGAGAAGTTAGCTATTTTGGACCAGGCTGAGGTCACAGGGCCGCTAGTGCAGTAACACTAGCATTTAACAAGAGGAAAAATTCCTTTATATCTCTTTATACATCTCAAATATAAGACATAATGTTATTTCAAGAGTTGTTTCCTCCACTTCTCTACCATTCTCCTGCGTGACTCAGCAGAAGCGTTCACCATTCTACAGACCAGAGAGATGGCATACTCTCTCTACCCTATCAATCACAGCAACACTAGCCAGTCACAGGGGTGTATGAGCTCATATATGTGGAAGTGGGTGGATAGCACTTTCCTCTGAGAAAGCTGCCCTGTGATGCTGTTGTGATGCTGACAGAAGAGAGCTGCCTGGAGGATTGGATTTGGCAAATTATGTACATTTTCTCTTTTAATGGCTAGCTCCCATTCTTGAAGTCACCGTGTCTTAATCTGCTGCAGGTTTTTATACCGGATTTCCTTCCTGATGCAACCCTCCCACTGGCTGGGCTTGGGACTGGTACTATGTGTGCATTGCACCCCTTGGTGGCTGGGATGGGTGGTGGGTTGGGTTGGGGTTCAACAGTGGCAGCTCTGATAACAGAAGTGGAGCCCCCAACCTTCCAATCGACAACCCGGAGTCCTAACTTACTGGGCTACCACTGCCCCACATTAGGTACAAAATGGGGGATCAAATCCCCCTCTACTATGGCATATGTTTTGTTTATGTTTGATTGACACTTTTGTAGGAAATAGACAACGACCAAGTAATTCATATACAAAACTGAACTTTGTTTTATTTGTGGCTTTCAGTGATACATTTGTGCAATGCAAAGAACCAAAAACTGGAGCAACTGGAATGTGATGGACAAACAAACAACGTGGAGACAACATTCAGGGCCATTATTGGGGACATTATAGCTTTTCAAGAAGGTTTGTACTTAACCTACATGTTGGACATTAACATCTGGGCTGTGAACACCAGATTGCCTGCTAAGGGTTGCCAGACTTTGAAAGAAAGCACATATCCTTAATCAACAGAATAACTTTAGAGAAAAGGCAACCTTGAGAACATCTCACACCAAGCTTCTTTTGTAGTATGATGTGTTTCACATCTGGTTAAATATGCATTTGCGCTCACCAAAACAGTAGTTTCATAGTTTTCATAGTCCAGCTGAATGAAAAGACATAAATTGTTACTACTAGCTTGAAAATGGCTAGATTTCCAGTGGGCCAACTCACATTTCCAAATGTCACCACTTCATTCCTCAGGCTTGGTCAGGTTTAGTCGTCAAGTGCAGTTGTTGACAGAACCAGAACAGAAAGCGGAGGCTTGTGATTCAGTCCCTGCAGATCGTGGCAAGACATCATGACACACAAAAGAAAATCTACAGTGTGCACATTAACACTAGATAGAATGTATAAATAACAGATACTCTTACCCACACAAAAAATGAGTAGTCAAAGGGAACTGAGAGCAATGATGACATTTAAAAAGGCTGTCTGTGTTCTTACTGTGATCTGAAGCCTTTTTCCTGACAGTCTGTAATACTACTATAAAGCCTAAGATGAGGCATTGACATTCTGTTCTCTTTCCATCCTGACACAGTATCTATCACAGGTTAAAAATCAAATAAAGCACAAATTCCCTTTTAAAATAAAGATGTCTTCTATGTCATTATTCAGCAGTATCATTTAACCCTGCATTCACACTGTCCGTGTTGCACAAGTATGTTGCTCGCTAGTAGGCTTTCACATCCTGAGTTAATGACATTTGCTGTGGTTTCCCTGCTATTGCCTAGCTAGTGTAATCTATGACTGTACAGAACATATGCAAAACCATACATTCAAAGACAAGAAAGGAATGGGAAAGATGTTTCAGCTGAACACTGAAAGACTGTTGATTGCTCATCCCAGGACTCTCAAGGTCCTTTCAAGACAGTACTGTTTGTCTTAACTCTTCTATACCAGAATGGCGTAATTATTTACAATCACACCATCCAATGCTACCCAGAAGAGAATGGGTTCCTTTTTATGGGTCCCCTCTGTCTAGGGATCTAGAGCTGCATCTGGTTTTCTGTGAAGCTGCTTTGTAATAATGTCCATGGTTAAAAGCACTATACAAACAAAACGGCATCACAAATGCTTACATGTCTTTGGACTGTGGAGAGAAGCCAGGGTACATGGAGTAAATCCACAGACGTGCAGAATCCACACGGGAAGAACCCAGACCACACCACCTGGGACTAAGCCCCGGACCTTCTCGCTGTGAGGCAACAGTGCTAGCTGTTGACATCCTTTTGCAGCATAAACACTGGCAGAATTCTGTGTAGATGCATCATATACTTCAAGGTCAGCACAGTGAGTGTTTCTGGCTGGTTCAGGAGCCGGGACTGGGGACCAATAGCTAGAACAAAAAGTATGGATAACTGTGGGGCAAGTACACCCCAACCTCTCGCCCCCATTGGTACTCGGCCAATGCTTTATTTCCTACATGCATTAACTTTTTTTGCATTGCTTGCTCTGCCCTGCCTCCAAGTCGCCAAATGGTTGAATGGCCTATTGCCACTCTAAATGCTTTCTGGCATTGAAAATACATGCCTTCCAACTGCTTTGTCATGGCATGCTGTGGCCAGTGTGAACACAGGGTAACAACTGGGTCTGTGCTGGTTAAATCCACTTTTTTTCTGGTTGATATCTGACAACCTTGTTGTGCAGAGTTAGCTTTCACCTTTAGCTTAACTCCATACAGTATGCTCTAGGTTTAAATAATGGCTATGGTCCACACATATCTGGTCATAAAAACAAACATAATGACAAAATAAAATTAAACAATTCTTCTGAACTTTTCTTATTTTTTTTTAACAATGACTAAACAAAGCTGAAAAATTGCATACAATAGACTTTAGGCAGCATAGTTGGTCTCAGTGCTTTACAAACACCTCTTGCAGGAGGTGTGAATAAAATCGTTTAAAAGAACCCTGAAAAGTAAACATAACCAAATCCAAACTATGATATGGAACATCATTGTTTCAAAACCATGGCTGAAATGGCAGCAGACATTTAGACAAATAACTATACAATGTTCCCTTGATCATTCTCTTAAGGTATCCCTCGCATAGAATTCTTATATTCTTCAGCATTTAGGAGTTATTGAACCCACAGGACTCAACTCTCTTTAGGCTGAAGTGGGCTTAGTGCCTTGAGTCATTAAGGTTGTTAGCCTCGCATCATTCTAGGCATAATCGAGGCACAAAGAGCTTACTGGATGTCAAGTCTTCCTGGTAAAGTTCAGTAGCTCACATTCTTGTGGGCTGAGAAGACTGGTCACCAACAAAGAGGTTGGCAACACCTTTCACATTTCTCCAAACGTCCACACCTCCTTTTCCTTTCAATCCTGCTACCAGCGATTAATAATATGGTTCATGTAGTCTTCCGTGGACAACCGCGAGGATTCTGAGTCACCTGCCTCATCCCGGGACATGGGAGAAGCTATAGAGCCTGCTGAGCGTCGAAGGTTCTTCAGCCTCTGCTCACGCCTTTCCAGTTGCCTCTTATACATATAACGCTGCTGGAACAGGTCGCGTGCATAGTCGTAGAGCTGCACGTCCAGCTCGTTAAGCTCCTCAATGCGCTGGATGGTGTCGTTGTCCAGGTCAACGCCAGCTGCACGCGTGCTGTTGTATTGCACAAATGGTCGGATGAACTTGAGGTGGAAGGTACGCTCGAAAAGATACTGCGTTTTGCGTTGGAACTCGGTCAAACCAAAGAAGGCCATGTCACGCAGGTTTTTCTTGGCCGACTCCAGCAGGATCTGAGCACGCTTCTTCTCAGGGATAAAGGACATATTGTAGCAGCCCACCAGGCTGAGGTCGGCCAGCATGCGCACTTGCCGGTTGTTGGCCAGGTTGTAGGGGCACTCCATAAACTGCTGCAAGGTGCAGCCTGACCAGTCCGTGCCTTCATAGCAGGGTGGAAGCTCCTCTGGTGTCGGTGTGCGTCCATCGCACATGTGCAGCGATGTCTTCCAGGTGGCACCCCGCTGGACATGTCGCCACTCACTGAGGTAGCGTGACACAGGGTCCCTTAGTAGGGTGATGTAGTAGAACTTCCTGCAGAAGGAAAGAAAGGGTCAGTAAAGAAACAACATACAAAATACTTAGCAATACTGAGCATGGTTAGTAATGAGTCATTCATTGACACAATCAGTTAAATTGATAACTACTATTATATTTTGTTGCTACCAACATTTCTTGTCAAGGCTCGAGTGCTGCAGTGGTCTAGAATTGGCCTGATCAGCATATATCTCATATAAGCTCAATTCCTGACAATATCACAGCTACCTATAGCCAGAAACCTGAGTGAATAGGACTGGCCCTGCTGTTAGGGTGGGATCGCTGGCCCTCCTCTCTTTCCTGCTAATCTCTAGCCAATCAAAGTTGTTATCAAGGTTTTTGCCCTTATTCTAGCTGGTATTCTCAGTTCCCTAAATTGTAAGCTACTGAGCTTTACTAGGAAGACTTGCCATCCAGAGGCCGTCCACGCTGCAATGATGAATACTGTTTTTTTGTTGTTGCATTGTCCACATAACACATAAAAATAGTTTTCAGAGCAAACTTTTGAAAACAGGTCGAAAACGTCGCTATGTAGACATCCGAATATGGAGCCTTTTGAAAATTATGACACAGCTCCACAATTGTAGACTATCATGCTGTGTTAGTACATAGTCTTGTGGTGTTCTTTTGTGGTGTTTGCATACACTGAAGTACCAGAAAAAGCGGTACTTAAGCCTATAAAAAAACCCAGCAACGCCACCTACACACATCATTGGTTGCATCCGCCAGTGTGCATATAAAACAATAGACATCTATGGAAGCTTCTAGAGCTGTTTCCGCAGTGAGAATGGCAAGTTATCACGATTTTGTGATTTTCATGGCGGTTTAATAGTTAGAGCTCGTAAGATGGGTTATAGCATTTTGGTGGTATAAGCAAAGTTTGCACTGCATTTCAAGGGTGTACTACAAGAATTCCAGCAAAATCTTGAACAGCAGCGTGACCGTAAAAAGACTCACGTGACCGTGACCAGCGTCGGCTGGCAAGAATCGTTTCACGTAATAGGCATGCAAGCCTGCCTCAAGTAATATTTAATATACCAAGAAACTCAATGCTGGGGCCTCAACAAACATCGCGGTGAGGACTGTGGGGAACCTACCAAGTATTAAGTGGTATACCAGTTCTTTGTCATTTTCATAATATTACATTGTCATGTGGGCCCCAGTAAGCTCTTTCTGCCTCAATTATGCCTAGAATAATATAAGGCTTAAGACTTTATTGATGCCAGGATTACTTCTTGCCATTTTGTCCAGGAGCACTTTTTTTCCTCTCTAACAAAAGGTCCGTAGCAATAAGTACCTTCACAGCCATCTTGCTCACTCCCAAAGTGGCTAAGAGAGCTAGAATGAGCTGGAGAGATAATGACAGCGAGAAGTATAAAGTGACTGCGATTCTAAGTTTCTTCCTTGCGCCATTTTCAGTCTATTATTCACCACACAAATGAAATAAACACACACTAATGAGTTCCTCATAGCCTATCCTCTTCTGTGATCGTGCATTATTAGATTAACCACAGAAACGGCTCCATCTGGCAATATGGTGCATTAGAAAGCCAGTACAATGCTGAAAGGATGCTTGTTTCCCAAAGTATTTCAGATGTAATTATATTGGCAATGTGATGTGAATAATGCTGCAAGTATGCTTTTGTCTACAAGAACTTCTTGATAATTTCTAACCACGCTGTTGAATTCTCAAAATAGTTCCGGCGGTAGTGCAGGGCAAATCACAGTGACGTATTAGTCCGCTTGTCTAATACAGAACCAATTACGGGGACTGCCACATTTAAAATCAGTAAATCTGGTTTCTTTCATGAAGCATGCCATCTTCCCTCGAGTCTCACTCTGTTGAGAAATAAGAAGCTGCTGTTTTCAATCAACACAACATATGACTTCCATCTCCTTTCAGAAACGGACAACGGTCTTGAGAATTTCAGCTTTTCATGTTGTGAGCAATGGATCTCCGTTCTGCACTGTCCCTGGCCATGTCATCGTGCGACAATAATCGCAATAACACAGAGCCTCGGGTGTGCTAGCACTTTATTAGAGGTGGGCTTCAGGGCGTACGAGACGAACAGACAAACTGACAGCAGCCGGCCTACTTCCAGCTCCCTGGCCGCACATAGACAAACTGCAATGATCCAAAGATAGACACACATGTCCAGAGAGGGAAATAAACGCAACACACACCCTCAGATTTCCTGCCTCACTTCTCTATTGCCTATGGGTGCGTATAAAATCAGCCGTGACAGGGGTCTGCATATGTAAGAGTCAAAAACAACAAATATGCAGACGAGATGTTCTAAATAGGATTGGGCTTTTAAATGATAAATATATATATATATATATAAAAAAA
Source organism: Doras micropoeus (assembly GCA_028566355.1). Taxonomy (NCBI): domain Eukaryota; kingdom Metazoa; phylum Chordata; class Actinopteri; order Siluriformes; family Doradidae; genus Doras; species Doras micropoeus. The sequence goes on along the minus strand of JAOUQY010000044.1, from coordinate 18,786,371 downwards.
AAAAATCTTTCATATAACATTATTTCATATTCATTTTGGTGCTAACATACATGAACGATCTTATATGACCTGGTAGCAAGAAGGGTATATTCATTCATTCATTCATTCATTCATTTTCTTGGCCGCTTATTCCTATTTCAGGGTCATGGGAGAGCCGGTGCCTAGCCGGCAGC
>JAOUQY010000044.1:18436950-18450210 GCA_028566355.1 Doras micropoeus | reverse complement strand
GCCCTACACCATACTAATAAATTATTGTGGTCTAAAATGACAGGTGTTTCAGTTTCATTGTCTAACCCCTGTATGTGGTAAAAAGAAAAACAGTACAACCAAATTGAAGTTAAATCTATCATCAATGATGTGAAATCTCCTAATTATAAATAAGAGTGACTACAGAGAACTTTACCTGCAAGCTGCTTAATTTAACATAGTGACATCATTTTGTTACTGAAAAATGTGTAAGGAATAAAACATTGGCAGGAGAGTTCTGTTATAGGAAGTTAATTGAGTAATGGAAAAACAAACAAACCCAGTTATGTTATTGAGAAACTAGAACATGCACTGAAACCAGAGACTCCTAGTTTATTCATTTGGCAAATATATTCTTTAATTAGAGTGTTTTTTTTTTATTATGCACAGATTTCTCAATGTGAACACAATAGACAGTCATGTACTGTATGACTGTAATGTAAAAAAACTAATTGTGATTGGACACACAGGGTTATAGAACCTGTTTTACCTCAACACACAAGACTGAACTCATCAGGTACTTAACAAAGCCTTCATGACCTCAGCCATTTGTGTTGGAACAGGGAAAACAAAAATGTGCAACTGATTAGAGTCTCTAGAACTGGGATTGAGAACTTCTGTGGTAGACAGGGCAGCATTAGACTAATGCTTGGCCCGGGGCTGAGGAATACATGAGGCCCCACATTTCTGAAATGTTTCCTCAATGCACATGCAACAGATAGACTTCCATTTTAACAAGCATTTCATCCATAGCAAGTTTCTTAGATGCAAGCCCGCACATCTTGCTGTGATGTTTCTGATATATTTATGTATGCTGACATTTTCATAGCAAGCATATCTCAAGCTTTCATAGCAAAAAGTTCTGCCTATATATGATGATAGTGACTGTCCTACACTAGATATACCTCTCCAGCTCCCATCACAACTGCTGGTGAAATGAGTTGAAAGAGCAGGTTTGGTTTGAGGTGCCACTAGTGTGTAAAGCCTGACAGAGATGGACTCTGTTAACATCAACTTATCTAAGTCTAATCAATCACTGATTGCTAATATTCCCAATGTCATCCAATAACCAATTGCTAAGCGCCATATTTAAAAAAAAGAAATAAATACAGATGACCATTGTTCCAATGATAAATCACTCATCACCCTTTTTACCAGCAACAAATATTTTTTACCAACAGTGACCAATCACTGATCACTATTGTTATCCAATACCCGATTGCTGAGCATTGTTTTTATTAACAATTACTGATCACCATTGTTCCCAATGATTAATGACTCATCACCATGTTTACCAGTGAACAATCACTGGTCATCATTGTTCCCAACGATCAATCACTCATCACCCTTTTTACCAACAACCAAGTACTAATCACCGTTCTTTCCCAACAACCAATTACTAATCACCTCCCTCCCCCAAACCAATTACTAATTACATTTGTTTCCAAACAACCAATTATTTATCACCTTTGTTTCCCAACACTTAATTACCAATCACCTTTGCTTTCAACAGACCAATTACTGATCACCTTTGTTTCTCAGCAACCAATCACTGAGTACCATTGTTTGAAAACAAGCATTCACTAATCACTTTTGCTTCCCAACAACCAATTACTAAACATGTTTGTTTCCCAACAGTGAATTACTAATCACCTTTGTTTCATAACAACCAATTTCTAATCACATTTGTTTCCCAACAACCAGAGAACCATTGTTTCCCAACAGCCAATCACTGAGTACCATTGTCTCCCAACAAGCAATTACTAAACATGTTTGTTTCCCAACAGTGTATTACTAATCACCTTAGTTTCATAACAACTGGTTACTAATCACCTTTGTTTCACAACAACCAATTACTAACCGTCTTTGTTTCATAACAACTGATTACTAATCACCTTTGTTTCACAACAGCCAATTACTAATCACCTTTGTTTCACAACAACCAATCACTGAGTACCATTGTTTCCCAACAAGCATTTACTAATCACTTTGGTTTCCCAACAACCAATTACTAAACGTGTTTGTTTCCCAACAGTGAATTACTAATCACCTTTGTTTCACAACACTTAATTACTAATCACCTTTGTTTCATAACAACCAATTACTAATCACATTTGTTTCATAACAACCAATTACTAATCACATTTGTTTCCCAACAACCAGAGTACCATTGTTTCCCAACAGCCAATCACTGAGTACCATTGTCTCCCAACAAGCAATTACTAAACATGTTTGTTTCCCAACAGTGTATTACTAATCACCTTTGTTTCATAACAACCGATTACTAATCACATTTGTTTAATAACAACCAAGTACTAACCATCTTTGTTTCACAACACTTAATTAGTAATTACCTTAGTTTCATAACAGCTGATTACTAATCACCTTTGTTTCACAACAACCAATCACTGAGTACCATTGTTTCCCAACAAGCATTTACTAAACGTGTTTGTTTCCCAACAGTGAATTACTAATCACCTTTGTTTAACACAAACCAATTAAAAATCACATTTGTTTCCCAACAACCAATTGCTAATCATCTTTGTTTTCCACAAACCGATCACTAATAACCTTTGGTTCACAACAACCAATCGCTAATCCCCCTTGTTTCCCCAACAACCAATTACTAATCACCTTTGTTTCCCCAACAACCAACCACTGACCACCACTGTTCCTAACGACCAGTCACCGAATACCATTGTCTCACCTAAGCACTTCTTTGTTCTTTTCTGGGTGATATTTGCAAGAAATAAGTACAGCTTGCTCCATCAGTAGCCCTTTCCTTCATGTTTATTCTGACTACTCACTACCACTGCTTCTTTCAGTCTGTATTCTGACACCTCCTTTCTACAAGAAAGAATCTGTTATTTTTTATATCCTAACAATTCTGTGAATATGCATATTAGTTTTATTTTCTGAATTCTAACAATTTTTTTTGAGCAGCCATTAGATAGTTTTCCTTGAAAAGAGGGAAGAGGAGGGTTTCGCTATATTGTCTAAGAATGTAAAACATTGCTTGCCCAAGCATTTTGTATTTGAAATGCAGCTTGTGTTTGGAGAGCTTGCTGATAAACTGTAACCAATAATGTGAGCTATTCCTATCTTGGTCACAGTGGAGTGTGTCATTTCCGGTATGAGACATCTACAATGGCTCATCAGTCAATGGAGGCTATTACTCCTGTTCTTTCCTTATTCCTTATCTTTTTTTTCCCTTTCTTTTTTTTAACAACATGCTAGCATGTTGATGGTTTTAGGCTTGTTCCAACACTATTTTTATAACACAATAATTGACTCAAATCATGGTATATTATCATAATATTTATGAAAGTGTTAGCTTCATAGGCCTCAGTAAAGCGCATCAGTTCTTGAAAAATTCATGAAATTCTCCAGTGATGAAGGGAATTACTGTCTCAGAGAAGGACCTTGAAAGAGAGCGTTTTTTTTTTTTTTTTTAAACCACCTTTAATATGGGCTTATCTCGAGAGCCGACAGTGACTATCGCGAAGTATTTTTATTGTACAATAAATGCAAAACTGATTACTTGTTTATGCTTAGATGCTCGAGAGTTTTGGGGATTCGACCAGCTTTGCTTTAGTACTGAGGCTGATGCTTTAGTATGAAACATTATGAACAGAGAGATGGGGATGTGCGCGAGAAAAAGAGAGATAAACAGCGAGAAAGCACCGGTGCGTCATATGTTTTGCTATGTGAGTCATCAGAAAAAGCTCAACGATGAGCAGCCCCACCCTTCCCTACCAACTGGATACATCAAGCACAAGAAGCCTTCAGGGCTTTCATGCACACAAGCCATCAGTCTCGGAGTGTGTGTGCGCGTCTTGCAGAGAGATTGTTTTGTTAATCCGACCAAGACACAATTTTGGAAGGTATACATTGTGAAAGTCTGGTGCACTTAATGGACTGTTTGGCCAACGTGATCGCGTTACTGGTTCATCTCCGTTGTTTCTCCGGAGAAATCCTTGTATTCTAGAGCAGATGGGGTTTCCTTTTAATAGATGGTTCCAAGTAGAACCTCTTTTATAAATCTAAGAACTCATCGCTATACTTTTTCACATTTTTTAACGAGACGGTAGGCATGGAAACATGTCCAATGGAGAGAATTCACTGGGTGGAAAAACAAGTTGGCCTACACCATAAATCTGCAAATGCTAGCATACAGAGAGACCAGAAGTGGTATTTTATCCAAACGTTTTAAAATTTTAGCCAAACCTCCAGTTGTACAGTTGTAACCCTTTACAGGGATGCTGATTATCCCATAAACGGATTGTGAAAGGGCAACAAGCCAGAACTGCTGGAGACAGACAACGTATTGACTTGTGCTGGGTGACTAAGCCTGTGACGTCACGTGAGAAACCGAGCTCCAATTATTAACAAGGGCATGTTGGCAAGTGCTCATGGAAACACCAATCCAGCCAAATGGTGATAAGGCAGTATTGCATGTACAGTTGTTATAGCCCAGGAAGAGATAAACATGATTTGAGTGGTCCTAAGACCTACACTATAATGTTCTTCATGGGTTTAGGTCATTTTATGACGTATTCATTTGCCAAGGTTTATCAGATCGGAAAAGTTTCAACAAAGCAGTCTCTTCTGTAACTGTGCATCTAGTTAGTAATAAATCACTTGGGTGGATGGTGCTGTTATCGGAAAAGTTCATCAGCAGGGTAGTATGATGCAGCTCAGTGTGATGTTCTTGTTAATACCCCAAATTTGATTATTTTTCAAAAAATTATATTTACCTCCACCAAGGAGGTTATGCTTTCAGTGTGGTTGGTTGGTTTGTCGGTTCACCTTTCTGCAGGGCCTTTGGTCATGAAACTTGGTGGAAGGGTAAACTTTGGGGTTGATGCATATATTATTATTGCAAGATCAATCAAAAATGTTCTGTGTTTGTTGCACATGCACAAACCCTTCGTTAAAAGACTTACCTATTGTCCTTGGTGGAGGTCTGTGCTCTCTGAGGGCACTTCTAGTAGTTCCTCTTATACCTAGATTAAAAAAAAATGATCAAAGTGCACCACATCATGCTATTTATTGATTTCCATTACATTTAATACCATGGAACGTTTATTAAACAAGTTCATTTGTTTTATTGCTTGCACTCCAAACTGTTGTTCTGTCACCAGCCTTTGTCCTGAAGAATTTCCTATGATGCCAAACTTACTGTTAAAAAAGCACTGACAATGGAGACTCCTACCCAAAATGCTGCATAAGTCTCCTCACAGAAACCGACAATCCCAAACCACGATTGAGAATTTAAGTGCTGTGGTGTAACATTAGCTAGCTAACATTCAACATCCATCTCTTCATGTCTTCAAATAGTATAATCCTAACAATTAATACTATAATATGTTAACAATATTTTTGTTCTACTATCTAAACAAATGCAAAGACCAACAGGAAAAATGGAGAAAAATGGCTTTCATAATGCTACACATCTGAATATGAGCAAATTTTTTGAAAATGACCAATATACTTGTGTATAAATATCTGTAATAGTAGGGCAGGGGTGGCTCAATGGTTAAGGTGTTGGGTTACTGAATGGAAGGTCAGGGGTTCAAGCCCCACCACCACGCTGCCACTGTTGGGCCCCTGAGCAAGGCCCTTAAACCTCAACTGCTCAGTTGTATAAATGAGATAAATGTAAGTCACTCTGGATAAGAGTGTCTGAAAAATAATAATAATAATAAGTCATTTGTTGGTCTTTTTAAATTAATGGTCATTATCTGAACAATATCATTTTGCTAAGAAACAAATATTCTAAATATTCAGAAATAAAATGTAAAAATGGATTAACTGTGAAAAAAAATTACTTTCAAGCTTTTCAACATGCCTACAGTACTGAAAATGCATCTCTTCACATATTGGAAGTACGTTTATATCTCGTTATGTCATGCAACACCCTCCTCCATTTTACACAGCTTAATCATGTCACTCAGCAGGCCTGCTTGTTTGTTTGTCTCTTTTGATCATTCATGACTGTTAATATTTGTTTGCCTGTTAAATGTTTTCCTGTGTTAATGTTTACTTTTCTGTTTTTAATTATATATTCACTTATACCACACCCTTAGGTGTAAGAATGCCTAAATATTTAGATGTATTATTATTATTAGTAGTAGTATTGGTTTAACAAAAAAAAAACAAAAAAACATACACACTGAAGAATTGGACGCATCCCATAGTATAGAGCGTTCCCACTTTCTATGGCAGTCAAATCCCTCCACCTAGTGGCCGTGCTTGAAGTCAACTCAAACTCAAATACTGTATGTTTATCTAATAAACAGATTCAACTTCAAAAAAAAAAACTGTGAATATACAGATCAAAACTTTTATTCAGATTTGATTCACAGCTCATCAGGAAATGTCAGTAGTCCAGTGATTGCTTTCTAACTAACACATGCACACAAAAAGCTGCAACGTGAAGTCTTGTCAAATACTGCCACAGTACAGTGGGTCAAAATCCTTCTGGCTGGGAAACCTGAATCTAAGTTCTAGACATCAAGGTGCCAGATGTGATCTCTGATGACATTGCAAGGTTCAAAGTCTGTGTCATACTTCGTCTTCCTCCTCAGAAAAGCAACCCGGGCACGGCTCCATGGTTACACCCACTCCCATCCCGCTTCGACCCACTGGCATGTCTGTCACGTACGTCCACTGGTTATTTCCAGGGCAGTAACACTCCACACTAGACAGGAAGCCACTCTGGTTGAAACCACCTTGATGCAGGCAAGAGAAAGCACCCATTAGCATTATTCATCAAGTGATTACTTTCCAAAAGTGAACATTTTATAATGTTTATGATCACAGCATTGTTAAATTCTTCATTTTGATTGGTCAGAAGGTTTCAATACATCTATAGTAACAACGTACACAAGGACTTATATGGCTGACACTACTTGTATTAAAAATTGTCCATATGGTGATATTTTCACAGAGTAGATGAGCATTTTTGGAAGTCTCCAGTGTCTTTGTAACCTGGAAAGCTGTTGCTATAAATTTCTTTAGCATGGCAAGGATTTTGGACTGTCTGGAAAAAAAAGAGGCAATTGTTTATAGCTATGATAATGTAAGTAATAGCAGGAACCTGCTTCGTGCTTTTATTGGAAAATCAACTTCTGTGTCAGGCAACGTCACATGGTTCTGTCGTTAATTATTTTCCTGTAACAGCAGGCCCTGAAGTGTTTTATTCCTTACTCATAGATTTCCCAGGCAAGGTTGGACTACAGTAATTAAATCACTGTCAGACTAAGAGGTGCCATCAATTAACACAATATGTTGAGCAGTTCAAGGTAATCTCTCTCACATATGCATTGTGGAGGAAATTATGTTTGAAAAAACAAATAAATAGAAATCTGATTAAATAAAAATAGCCCTGGGTAGTTGACTAGGATTGTTGATGCTACTACTGTATGCATGCGGACATTTATTACAACTGTTCAATTAGTTCGAATGACCTGTTCACTTAATGGTATAAATCTGTACAGGACATATAAAAAGTAAAATAAAACATAAGCCAAAAAATCATGCTTGCGCTTAGATTTAATACTGCATTCACTACTGCTTTCCTTGTTAATATTTGCTTGTCTCAAGGGAAACACTTGGAAAAGCCATATCTGATTTCACGTCATCTAAAATGGGTCAGATGTCTAGATGCTAGGTATAGGCATTTGGGGAAAAAAATGCACAAAGTGCTGGTTTATTGTGTGTAAGTACTGATTAACTTGTGAATGACTCCGCATTGTGTTCCCACTAATACGGAAATGGCCTTGTAATGAGAGCCCTGCCGCTTCAACGAGCAAATACAATCAAGACACAAAGCCTCCATTTTCTCTGTAAATAACCAACAGAGAAACAGAATGTCTGTCCGTCAGTCGCCATTTTGCAAATCCATCTTTTTCCATAAGGTGGACTGAGAAGGAAATATCAGGAAGCCATTCGTATCATTATACATGTCAAGTGTTATACACTCACCGAACACGAAGATCTTGTCGTGGTAGACAGTGACTCCATGGGCACTTCGACTGTGGATCATGGATGCCATGGGCTCCCAAATGTCTCTGGCTACGTTATATCTTTCCATAGTGTTGAGTTGCCTTTGGCCATCATAACCACCCACTGCATAGAGGTAAGAATCTATAGACACCACACCTATATCGTGCAGGAGTACAAAAAACATTGTTTGAAAAATTACCTTAAGTCAGACCATTTCCACAGCTCCAATTTGGGCACCAAACCATTATACTGATCAAAGGGTTTTGTTGCCACATATTGTGATTATAATACCAGCCCTGGTGAATCATTAGCATTAGCAAACACTGAGAAATAATAGCACACATTGAGAAATATTCGGTTTATAAGAAATTGCTGGCAAGCCAATTACCACCATCCATCTTCTCATTCATGCAGTTATCCTTTTAGCAACAGCGCAATGCATACAGTCGTGCAGATACAAATCAAGTGCTTCAGATAATAAGAGTTCGCATCAAATGTCAGAAGGGGGGAAAATGTGAGCTTAGTGACTATGACCATGGCATGGTTGTTGGTGCCATTTCATGAACTGCTGGTCTTCTGGGACTTTCATTGAAATAACACATCTAGTGAGCATCAGCTCTGCATTTGGAAAGGCCCTGTTGATAAGAAAGATCAGAAAAGAATGGCCAGACTGGTTCAAGTTGACAGGAAGGCTACATGGTGAGCAGAAAAGCATTTTATAACACAACAGTTTGAACCTTCAGATGGATGGGCTACAACAGCAGAAGTCCACATTGGGTTCAACTCTTTTCCATCAAAAACAGGAACTGGAGCCTACAGTGTTCATAGGTTAAGCAAAACATTTGACATTTTGAAATTTGAAGATTGGAAAAATGTCACCCCAGCCTTTTTCAACTGTTGTATCTGCATTATTTAATGCATTGCGCTGCTTCTCCATGATTGCATGAATAAGCGTGGGGACAGCCTTCCACCAAATTGGTGAAAAAGCACTTTTAGTGAGATATTTGGTTTTGATAAAATAACAAAAGTAATATAAAAGGTGTTAGTGGGCTATTAGAAAAGGTAATATTTACCTAAGCCACTTCGTACACTGTTCATAGATGCTACATGTTGCCAAGTGTTGGTGTCTGGTTGGTAGCGTTCCACTGTTCTCCACCGATTTTGGCCATCGAAGCCCCCCACCACGTACAGAGCTCCCCCGCAGGCTGCCACACCAGCTCCCAAGCGAGCCACTGACATTGGTGCCACATATGCCCAACTGTTTGTCTCTGGATCGTACCTGTGAAAATTATGTGCAATTCAGAATTCATTCATCTTCAGCAACTTCAGGACTTTATCCTGGATCTGTAACCTATACCAGGAACCAAAGCAGAAATACAGTCATGGCCAAATGTTTTGAGACTGACAAAAATGTATCTTTTTGCAAAATTATGGTGGCAATTTTCATTAGCTCTAGTTTGTTATGAAGAGTGGTCAGATGAATTGCAATTAATTGCAAAGTCATTCCTTGCCATGAAAATTAACTTAATCACAAAAGCCAAATGCATTCCAGCCCCACCACAAAATGACATGCAAACATCATTTCAGTGATCATATCATTAGCTCAGGAGAAAGTGTTAATGAGGACAAGGCAGCTATTTTCATGCTGATTGAATTAGAAGAGCAGACTGGTTGCTTTAAAAGGGGGGGTGGTGCTTGAAATCATTGTCGTCTTCCGTTAACCATGGTTACCGCCAAGGAAACACACGTAATCATCACCGCTTTGCTTCACAGGCAAGGACATTGCTGCTTGTAAGATTGCACCTAAATCAACCATTTGGAGAAAGGTTCAATTGCTGTTAAGAATGCTTCAGGGCACCTAAGGTAGTCCAGAAAGTGCCAGGACCATCTCGTTAAGAGGATTCAGGTATGGGGTTGGGTCACCACCAGTGCAGAGCTTGCTCAGGAATGGCAGCATGCAGGTGAGTGCAGCTGCATGCACAGTGAGGGGAAGGCTTTTGGAGGATGGCCTGGTGTCAAGAAAGGCAGCAAAGAAGCCACTTCTCTCCAAGGAAAATATTAAGGACAGACTGATATTCTGCAGGAAGTACAGGGATTAGACTATAGAGTACTGGGCTAAAGTTATTTTCTCTGATGAAGCCCCATTCAGACTGTTCAGGACAGCTGGAAAAATGATTGTCCAGAGAAGAAAAGGTAAGTGCTACCATGAGTCTTGTGTTATGCCAACCAAAAAGGATCCTGAGACCATTCATGCGTGGGGTTGCTTCTCTTCCAAGGGAGTGGGATCAATCACAGTTTTGCCTAAGAACACTGCCGTGAATAAAGAATGGTATCAAAACATCCTCTAAAAGCAACTTATACCAACAAACCAGGAGTTATTTGGTGATGAACAATGTTTTTTCCAGCGCGATGGAGCACCATGTCACAAGGCAAAAGTTATGGCTTGGTGAACAAAACATTGAGAACATTTTGGTCAATCCTCCAAAGCAGTTGGACAAACAAAAACACAGAAACTGTGATAAACTGTAAGCATTGATTAGGCAAGAATGGGTTGCCATTGGTCAGGATTTGGCCAAGAAGCTGATATCCAGCAGGTCAGGGCTAATTGCCAAAGTCTTGAAAAAGAAGGGTTAAAAAAAGTTATCACATGCTTATAATTGTACTTCAGTATACAATTGAAACATCTGACAAAAAGATCTGAAAACACTGAAGCAGCAAGAACACACTTGGAGGAGAGTACTAACTTCTACCCAGGGGGAAAGACTAATTATCTTCTCATGGTCTTGGACCAATGGTTGTGATGTGACTTGTCATCTCACGGCAATACAGCTATGTATACACTATACATTTATGTGTGAAAGAAAACGTCTTTTACATAATAGGGTACGTACAGCTAATATCCTGGTATCGTAAAACTGTGTCCTGACCTGAAATACTTTCTCACAGAACTTGACACCCAACCCCAGGATTACTATAGCTTGCAGCTATGTTATGTGATCCACAGAAAAATGGTCCAAGTCAAACAACTCTTTCAACAACATGGAAGTACGTGTTTGCTGCCATTTCCTTATAGAAAGGATTTCCGAAGCTTTGGATTGATCTGGTGCCAATCAAGGGACAAAACTAAAAGGTGTTTAATCTTAGGGTGTTTTCACATATGCAGCATTTAGTCCATGGAAATCAAACTGTTGTTCAGTTACATCCCTCAGTGTGTTTTATTTAGGCAGATCAGAGCACCTGAGAGTGGCGGCTTTGAAGTGAACATCTATTTGAATCAAAATTTACACAACCGCAGGGACTAAACATGACGTGCATTTCAGACTTTTAAACCATGCGAACTGAGGATATCGAGACCAAAGACCCATTTCCGTATTTCAGACCAGTAAATAAAAAGAGTTTTATGAGTATGTTTTCGGCCTCACCCCTTACCACACGCCCTTTAAGCAGATGTGTTTTTTTTGCTTTTTGCTTCACATTCACAAGGTCTTGGTTCAGGTCCAAATGAACTCTAGCGAGATTCGACTGCTGTGAGAAAGCAATCGAATTCAATCCTGAATCAGCTCAGCTGCAGGAAATGGACCATCCTGCCGTGTATTACATGTGGGTAGATGCAAGCTGCTGAAATGAACCGTGAAAGAAATGAAAAGAAAATAAATACTGAATGCATCCCACAAAATATTCCAACTTGTTATTTATAATTACTTTGCGCCATCCTTGTTTTCTCAGTGCTTGTGTTCTGTACACACTTGGGAAAAAGTTTTCCATTACCATACTTCTGACCAAAAAAATGAAAGAGTTTTCTGGTTTGGAGACCAGCATGACCCTTAACCCAAATAAACCAAACCAAATAGCAAACAAACCAAAAGTATCATTTGTGCTCAGATTTAGACTTGCCAAACAGATCAATACACATGAAAGTGTCTGTATATGCGAGAATTCTCTTCAACGTTAATGATATAATTTTAGATATCATTTTAGTCTGTATGATGCTATGAGATGCATCTTTGATTTTCTGGATCTCAACCCCCCCCCCCCCCATTTTTTTTTCTTTTTTCTACAAACCTAGAGCACCCTTATCAGAGCACTGTTGCATAAGTGTTGGGTCAAACTGCACAGCACACTGGAGATAAAGATACCAACTGTCATCCTTGGGCAAAGGTTAAACAAAAAAGGCACACATAAACCAATACTGTTTTCCATTTCTGCATCACCTGTAAAAACAGACTTGAAGCAGGAGAGCAGGTTGGCAAGAGTGACTAATATGATTCCTATTATAGCACCTATTAGGAATGGTATTAGAACTGGCACTGCTCTTCTAAAGCATGCTATTAGCTGTGGTATGGGAGTTTGCTCATCTAATGTGACTTCTCTGAATCAGAACAGACTTTGGCTGTTGCTACAGGGAGCACATGCCAAGTCAAAACATTTTAGACCACTTAACCACTGTCCTTTCACCTGTAATGCAATTCTTCATGCCTCAGCTTTTGTGGAAACGTTCGCCCATGGCAAACGTCCTTCTCTTTAATCCTGCAAGGTACATAGTAGGGATGTAACTGAATACAAATGCATTATTTGGAATGAACAGATAAGGTGTTCAGAACAGATACAAATACAGATACAAATAGGATTTCGTTGTTTTTGGTTTTTGTTTCATGGTTGAAACTAGAGATGCATATCAGGACTGCGAGGACACAACAAAAGTGTCACGCAGATTGGAAGGGTTTTATTTTCATGCAGTCGCAAGTGAGTGGTCCAATAAGAAGCTTATGGGACAAAAAAGCTAGTTTGTAAACATGCAATGCCTTTCCAGAGTTCTTTAATTCATCCTCGGTGAATGTCGGGTCAGGTGTGCGGTTGTTCTAATAAGTTTACCTCTGCAAAAAAAAAGTTTGAAAAGAGCTTCCAGACACACTAAAGAAGTTTATGCTGGTTTTCACCTCCCACTCGTTGACAAGATTCTGTTGCCAATTACTTGTTTTCATACAAATTATTATACCCCTGCTCATTTTTTTAAATTAAACATTTAAATTATTTAATTCCATTTTGCGACCAAATGATTTGTTTTCCAAACAGAAAGATAAAACAGTATGAAAGAATAAAAAAAAAAAACTCAGACTAAAAAAATTACAGAGGCTCCCGAGTGGTGCAACGGCAAGCGTTCGCCCTATCATCCGGAGATCACCAGTTCGAATCCGGGTGATGCTATAGCTGCCCGTAGCCGGGAGCTCAGAG
>JAOUQY010000044.1:18406916-18417928 GCA_028566355.1 Doras micropoeus | reverse complement strand
ACCACTGAAATGAGCATTAACACCTACACCTAGGGCTCATTTCATTCCCAGGGAACCCTCCCATTATCCCCATGCAGTATGATCCAATATATTACCAATAAATCACCATAATAGAATATGCACGGTACAGTGCTGTACATGGAATGTGCTTATTAATGAATAATAATAATAAAAAAAAGCTGAATTTGCTGTCAGTCTGGTCTGTTACTGGAATTAAAAACTCTAACACGTTAACTAAGATTCAGTACTGTTAACACAAAATTTTTCAATATTGATATTCCTGTAGAGCCGAAGATTTCTTTTAAAACGGCAAACGTTCACAAGCGTCTGACGTCAGATTGTTAAGTCGGTGACGGAATGCACGTGTTCATTTTGTTAGAAAATGTATGTACATGCTTATTTATATTTTATATATATATAACATTGAAGAGGATGCATTATAGGGACCAAACAACATACTGCAACAATGAAAGGCACACAAATTCGTTTTACAGTAACACACTGGACAGTGTGTGTGTGTGTGTGTGTGTGAGTGTGTGTGTTCACGTTAACACTAAGCATTCATCAGGTGCTCGGGATTACACCCTGAGCGCATTTCATATCCTGTTTATCTTCTTTTCTGAATTAATTAATTAATTTTTTTATTAGACATTCCAGGACTCACAGAAGATGATTCACTTCGATTTCAATCACCTTCACCTTCGAGCCATGAGCAGCTGGGGTTAAAAACGACCGCTGCAGATCTTGTTAACAGTTAATCCATCCCCCTAGTTGTTAATTCAGCACCAGGGATTCTGCTGTACGGTTGTGTTTGAGAGAAATGGTTTGTTGTTATTTCATCCGTCCCCGTGATTCAATTTCAAGCGCGAGATTTAAAGAGAAAACAAATCCGCCTGATAAACTCCCCAGCGCCGTCTTCTGTTTATTCGAGTCCGTCTGGATTTCGGCGCATTTTTACGCCACAGGTGTTAATCCTGCTCTCGAGCTGCTAATTCTGCACCAGGGATTCCTCGGCGCAGTCATAATAATGCCGTTTTCGTGCCGTTTCGTGTCATGCACAGGTGTGAAAGCAAAAAAAAAAAAGAAAGCCGACAGAGACTAATTACAGCTAATTAAGGTTGGCTACATTCACACCCTCTTCGTCAGGTGTGAGATTTAACGGCCCTTGAGAATGTGGCAACACACGTTTCACTTTTTTTTTTTTTTTAAGCCAGAGTGGTTTTCCCTGGGCCTCCATTTAACATAAACAGACACAAATGCATGTGTAGGCGAAAGACCTTAGGCCTGATCGTATCCTTTTAATGCACTGGTGCTGAATGCTGAATGACACCGTCAGAGGTAGCTTCCCTTTTTTTTTGCACCCTTCTCAATTGTAGCTAATCCGAGGGATTTAACGAGAGCTGCCGCATGTTTGCTTTGGTTTAGTACGTTTCCTCAGTGTTAACCTCACGAGACCCTTTTTTTTCCCTGTTTGGACGCACAGGAAAATAAATACGAGCGATTTGCTGCTGTGAGAGTGCACAAGTTGTGATTCCTGTGCTCAACGTGTCCTTTGATGAAGTGGGCTTGATGATGATCTGACAGCCAAAATGACACGAATTTTCTATAACATCCAGTATATAGTGTTAACTCATGCGAAAACATCATTATGCCTATTAGATGTGATGGAACAGGCCGTGTAATTGCATTCGTTCATTGTGAAGTAGTTTTGTCAGCATGCTGATGAAGATAACAGTCATCAGTATATTCGTGCATATACACTATAAGGTTTGTAACATCTTTCCTGCGCTGTGCAAGTCCAAATCAGGACACTTTACAGCAACAACAGTAAAGATTTAATAATAATAATAAAAAAAAAACCACGCATCCAAACCAAACCCCTGCTATTTGACTTCTCTTCTGAGAAATGGCTATGCACAGTTCTGTTGTTAATTGTTTATCATTTACACAACAGCGCTGTTTTCAAATTCTCAAATCTGATTGGTCAGACGGTGTTTATACATTTTTTTCAATTTCGTAACAGCAGCTCATGAATACGTTATTGTCTTCTTCACTGAGGTTTGTAGGGAGGATGGAAAAAAAAATGGTTGATGTGTTGAGGTTTTCTGTAAGTTTCGGTAATTTACGGAAGTAAAGTACCACAGGATGTAGAATGGATGTGTTTTGTTTCATTTTCTTTTTTTCTTTGAGAAAAAGCATGTGATAAGGGAATTACTGTTTGTCTGCTAAAGATATAAGTGATAACAGTGTGGTTTTTTTTGTCCTGTATCCATCCTTCCAGCGATTGCCAGCGTGCATCCTCAGGACCCGGCCCTTCGGATCGGCGCCAGCTTGACCGCCACGTGTTCCGTCGGCACGGACTACGGCCTGCACGCCGGCTCGCTCTACTGGACGCTGAACGGCCGACGGCTACCCAGCAACACCTACAGCGTGCTCAGCCCCAGCGTCCTCAGCGTCACGCTGAGCAACCTGAGTGGCTCGCGTCAGCGCTCAGGCGACAACCTGGTGTGTCACAGCGGCGGGGGGCACGTCCTCGCCGGGTCCTGTCTCTACGTCGGGAGTGAGTGTTGTTGCTTGGTTTTTTAATGAACGGGTTGCGTTTCGAACGTTCTATGGAATGGTAGTGACGGCTAAATTGCTGACTATGCAAGAAATTGCGGGTGTGGTCTTGTAAAATAATGATGAGATAATGAGAGATAGCGCTCATGGAATGCACATTCGTCTGAGTACATAAGGCTGGGGTGCATTATAGGGGCCAAACAACATACTGCAAACACGAAAAACATAAGAACGTAAATATATCTTTAAAAAATGAAACTGTTAAGCTGTATCGGACAGTTTCCAGTAATTTTGGAATTACTGGCGCCCTTCATGAACACAAGCCAAAAAAATTATAGTCATTTAACCATTTCTGAGGTAACTATAGGTCAATGGATGTGCCTAGTAGTAAATCAGGATTTAAAGATTATAGTTTGATGATTATATCTCTTTGCTTTTCCCATATAAATGACTGAAAGCTTTAGAAATAAAAGTAAGAATGTGAGAATAAACTCCAGGAGTGTCGGGTGTTAAGCGTTTGGTGTAGAGTTGAATTCTAGTTATTTACCAGGAAAGGAAACAACTTGCGCAGCTCTCAGACATATGCCGTCGGGTGACGAATGAGACATCGCGGCAAATCAACCGGATGTTCTTCTTCTTCCTTATCCGCGTTACGATACGATTCGCGGATATGTTACGAAGTATCGGTGCGAGGGCGCAATGGAAATTGGGTTGGAAATGATTTAAATTGTTATGTTGTTTTTCCATTTAAATTCATCACCCAAATTTGTATATCCTGCCGATTTAATCGAGTGAGTTAACAGGTAGAATGTAGCATGATTGTGGGTTCTGGTAGGTCTTTGGGTTGGTTCTGATCGTCCGTTGGACTCCTTCTTTGTCACGCACAGCTGGAACCCTGAAATGAAATGAAACAGACCGTCATTTTTGGTTCGGCTTTCATTTCTGAAACCTCAAATACCTGGGATTAGACGGGAATTTAGTCAAGGTGAGTGGACTGGGGCGTGTAATTGTGTTTAAAAAAAAAAAAAAAGGTATGTTTAAAAGTATGGACTGAAGAGAAACAAAGAACAAGATGAGAAGAGAGTAGAGGTGTCTGGTCATAAAAATCTCTGACGCTGTGGCTAGTAGGAACAAGTCGAAATGACTGGGCATCGTTTTATCTTGCCTTCTAATTCACGTTACCGTGATTTATTGCTGCTAGACGTGAATGGAAAACCTTTTAAAGAGTCTGAACAGAGCTGTGCAGTAGAGCGTTTATTAGGCTATACGATGCCTTTTTGAAATTCCAGATGTATTGAATGGCGAGTCGCTCAATTTAGTGGCTAAGCTCGAAACTCGTAGGTATGTTTTAGTTGATGCTAAGACGCTTGGCATGATCATGTTTAGTGATCAGTTTGGTGCAAAAAAAGTTCAGTGGATTTCTTGAATGGGGATAAATGAAAATCTGTCTTAATCACTTATGCGAAGGGAAATCTGCGAAACCGAAAACCCAAACGTGTGGGTGTTGGTTCGGTGCTTTCTAAGGGGCGTGCAAACTTTAGCAACCTACTGAATAATCGACAAGGTGCCCTCATGACACAAATCGTATACTTTCGAATAATAATAAAAGTCACGAATAAAAAAAAAAAAAAAAAAAAGACTGTGTCTATTTGGCAATCAGAATTCGTCATTTGTGGTAATTTGGCGATTGTTGAAATTAAAAGCGTGCGCCTTTCGGTTTTTTTTCCGAGAGGGAAAGTTGAATTTCGGGCTCGAGCGGCGGTCGAGAGCGTTATTAGCCTTAATGGACGGCAGAGACTTTAGTAGCTTGCGATGAGGAAACAGTTGGTGCAGCTGTAGCCTTTTAAAGTCCGGCGCGTTGCATGAAACACTTATTACTGCTAAGTGTTATTAACTTCCAGCTGCGAACGGTTACCATTCCCGAGAAATTGTGTCAGGAAAAATAAAATGTCAGATTTCGTGCTTGTTTGTTTTATTGTTTCAATAAAGCCTCGGAACTTCAAATAGAACGTATTATTTTTGCTTTTGCTTTATTGAAGACGACGGCCAGCCGAGTCGGAATTCTGGTCACTGCAACGTTTTGAAGCTTTCCACCCTTTCCATTTGCTCTTCTGCTCACTCTTCATGTGTGTGTGTGTTTGTGAGATTATAACTATGTTCCGCTACCCTTCTTTTGGCACCTGTGAGGTCCGTTCCAGTCTCTCGGCGCCTCTGTGAAGTCGCGTCGCGTTTGTCCGGGAACACGAAGCAGTCGACGATATGGAAAATTCCTGGTCCGGGTGTCCTCTCAGCCCGGCAGCGCAGGCAGGACGAGACGGAGTGTGTATGTGTGTGCTGAAGTGCCGCGTTCCGTTTATGCCGAGCGCCGAAGTCTCGTCCTCGCTGTTTTTTAGCCTTAATCAGCCTCTGACACTTCCACCGCCTGCCTTTTGTTCTCAGTTGAATGGAATCTTGGCGCCTTTCCCGAACTTAATCGAGGATGGCAGCTGAAAACGCTCATCCGCTGTTGAAAATATTTAAGCCGGGCCATTATTTTCAGGCTCTCGATGAAGATCTGCATTTTTTCCCCCCGTCGTCTTCTTCTGTTTCTTCTTCTTGTTCTTCTTCTTAATTTAATGTATCTGGTTCTGACTTTCATGGAGGCAGATTAGGATCTGTTGTTTAGCGTTAATGGAAAGCTTCTCCTAGACGTCCTGAGACATCATCTGTGTTTGGATAAGCATATTCGCTGTATTCGATGTTCTGTACAGGACGGAATCATAATGCTTGCTTTCTTTCTTTCTTTCTTTCTTTCTTTATTTCTTTCTTTCTTTATTTATTTATTGCCATTGTTGTTGTTTTGTTTTCTTTCCTGCAGTGCCGCCTGAGAAACCCGTCAACCTTACGTGTTGGTCGAGAAACACGAAAGATCTCACCTGCAAATGGGCTCCTGGGGGTCAGGGCGAGACCTTCATCAAGACCAAATACACACTCAAATACAAGCTGAAGTAAGTGCACACACACACACACACACACACACACACACACACACACACACACACATGGATTGGTGTGTGTACGTATCAAAGGATTTTAATTCGTTGACGTTGATGTATCTTTCTCTTAATATTTAGTCTGGGATTTGAACTCACAACCTTTCAGCCAGTTACACAGAACCGTTTATTATTAGCACTTTTTTCTTTTTTTTTTTTTTTTTTACGCATTAAATATTCTTTTAGCCCGAGGGCTTTTTGTGGGTGTTTGAGAAGCTCTCAGACCGGATCTGCGCTAATCCTTTTGATGAGCAAAAAGAGGTTATACAAAAGCGAAGAAAAGAATGCAGCAGGCACTTATTCACACGGCGATTCCACAGGATGCTGCATGCTTTACGTACGTTTTCATTGAGCCAGAAATAATTCACTCAAGTTCTGACAAACCGCGTCGGCCTCGCTGTATATAACGACTCTTTATTGGCTGGTGGTTGGAAAAAAATCTCAACGGGCTCTGGAGGAGATGAACGCAAAATCTCAAATTACGCGTGAAACCGCCTCTTGAGAAGTAAATCTCGGTGGTGTAATGTGTTATGACGAATAACCTCGTGTCGTTGTTTTGAGCAAGGTGGTACGGCCAGGAAAAAGAGTGTGACGACTACAGCGGCGGGCAACCGTACACGTGCTACATCCCGCGTGACCTCGCCCTCTTCACGCCCTACGAGATCTGGGTGGAGGCCTCCAACCAGCTCGGGAGTGCCACGTCAGACGTCATCAACCTAGACATCCTGGATGTGGGTAAGTGTGTGAGTTAGAGTGAGTTTGTGTGTATGACCTCTGACCCCATTCCATATGTCACTCCGGGCGACAGGAGAGAGGGGAAAAATAAAAGCGCTTGGGTGGAGTGCGTGACGAATTGCCACGCTCCCAACCATTCCTTTGATGGTGCCATCGACCCCAGTCTCTGTTTGCGCGCTACACAGGGAGTTGTTTTCGTGTGTGAGAACGGAAGTTTACGAGGCTTTCGGTAATCTGAATGGCGCAGCGTGCCTTGGGCTACGTTTAAATGGCAATGCGACATTAAAGGAAGTCTGTAAAACGCCTTTGCATGTTATTATCTTTGATCACTGACCTTCGTCTGACTTCTTTTTTTTTTTCCCCCCCCCGTGCTCGGATGAATTCGATGATCAGAATCAGACCTCTGAGCAGCGGTAGCAAAGGGGTAATGGAGCTGACTCGTTTGACAAAAAAAACACAGCTTGGAAAATATTAGTCTTTCATAAGACTAACGTAAAAATTCCACGTTGGAACGTTTCTGGTTGACGTTACTGTGTGCGTGTCTCACACCTGGAAGCAGGGGCATGTTTAGAGGTGAGCAACAGCTGGAAAAGGAAAGTGCGTGTTGCAGTAGTGATACCAGAAGCATGACGCACTCGTCACACCCAAACGCCTCCACTTTGCTAGACAATTGAAGGCTTTTTTTTTTCGCTGTGTTGTGATGCTATCAGGGACGTCCTGTGTGCAAATCCCAGAAGCAAATGTAAAGTGTGTACAGCATAAGATAAACATTCGTCCTGTCCTAGGAATCGAAAGAATACAAATTCATTACAGTTCAAGGCTGGGCTGGAGGGGAAAAAAAAACTTATCTCTTCACATATCTTCGCTCCGTCGATGTTTTCAATCGGCGATCGAGAGCGCCGTCGGTCTTAACTCGGAGCTCTGAAATCTCCCATAAGTGTTCAGTTAAGCTGAGAAGTGGTGATGAAGTGTGAAGCCCGCAGCATCTGATTTCCATCATTTTCATCCTCATCAACCCGTCATTCTTTCGGAGGAAACAAGTGGCCGTGCTAGCAAAATAAACGTTCCCATGGCAACATGGCACAGCCGCGCTATATGTTTTCCTGTTCGACCGAGCAAAAAGGAAAACAGTTCAGTCTGTCCGAGATGTTTCCTTTTCCGTTACCTTTCACCTAAATGACTGCCTTGTATTCGATCATACTGTATGTTTACTGTATGCTCAGATTGCTTATGTAAGGAATAAAACACAATGGAGCGTAGTAGAGTTACACATCATTCACTGTAGGATGGGCCAGAATGCTTAGTTTTCTCATTAGTTTTCTTTATTCATTCTGGCACTGGAGACTCCTTCCATTAATGCTTTTTAAAATAATCATCCACCAAAAAAAAATCATCAGAAACAAAAGTTGTACCTAAAAACAATAGAAGACTTTTGCCTTGAGAAGAGTCTTGCCTTGGTTAAAAATCAAGCTTCCTGAATGATGTATAATATAGATCATCTTTGCCTTCTTCTATCCAGTGACGACGGATCCTCCGGCCGACGTGCATGTGAGCCGCGTGGGCGATCTGGATGACCAGCTGACCGTACGTTGGGGAACGCCTCCTGCCCTCAAAGACTATCTCTTCCAAGCCAAGTACCAGATCCGCTACAGGTTAGAAGACAGCACCGAGTGGAAGGTGAGCGCCGTGGAAGCAGTTCGCCTACTCTTTGTTATCTGAACCGTAAAAAAACGAAACTCTTCGCCTTATACAGCCATCTGGCTCGAACCGGTTACCGAGTTCATTCGGATGATTGACAGCGCTCCTCATTTGATGGCCGATTGGTTTTCACGGCGGTATTTTTATTAGCGCAGCCGAGGTTTATGTTAGAGGTCGGCGAACGGCTGCGGACGCCTCTGGCTTTTGCAATAGCAGGAGCTCTGCCATGTGGGAGTTAAGAGATTTAAGGATATTTTTACAGGATCTTGAGCAGACACCTATCAGAGTGATTCACGACGAGATCAGGTTTGTGGAAGAGGGTTTAGATTTATTAGGTGGAAACTGGATATCCTGGAGCTTTAACAGTTTAACTAATGCTGCTTTAGTGTTTCTCTTTCAGTCAGGGATTCATCATTCTTCCTGACTTGTGTAGCTTCCGTACGAAAGGTACACAAAAAGAAAACCTAATCTCTGCCAGCGCTTCAGCGCTTCATTCCTCTTAGGACGTTTGCACCATTTCAGCGTAAGGACACAGCTCGCACGCTAGAATTTAGTCGTGGCTGAGATACTACCACCACCAGGTTTTACAGATCTGATGGATTAAACCGTTTCCTGTAAAAGGTTCTGCCCCACACTGCTAATTTTCCATATTTAAATGAAACACACATGGTTACCATCTGCTTAACAATGAATCATGACAGGCACCTTGGTATGTGAAACCTTCCCTAAGGGTGATAGGGAATATCCTTGGTTAAAGTTACCAAGGATCCATTAGCGAGGGAAATGAGGAAAGATTTATTGCTGTGCACCTTGTAAAAACGTCGCTGCTTGTGCCAGGAATAGGCTGTAGATGGAAAATAACCACATAAAAGTTAGGAATTGGTGGAAAAAAACAAAACAAAGGCATCGTTAGTTGACATGAAAGATCTATCGAGTCCAGTGCACCCAAGGTACATTGTATGATTTGCTTGCTCTATACTAATTGTCACTGTTTTTGCTAATTGTCCCTAATAGCAATGGTAACCTTTGTTACCAATGGTAACCTGAGAGCATTTTGAATTTTGAATAAATCCCAGACCTACAAGAGAACCACTACTGGGCTTTTAAACAAGATCTTTAACCCCTTAGCTTCTCAGCCATGCTTTAGATAGACGTACCTACTAAATTAATAAGCAAATTTGAAAGCACTCCCTTGTGTTCTTGGATCGCAGCCACCTTTCTATGACTAACATTAGCTAACTTAGAATGATGTCCATATCTCGCTCTTGATTTGCCTCCTAATATTCTTGAAATATTTTTGTAAACGTACCACGTCCTTCCGTAATATATGAATCAACGTGTTACCATTAACAGTAGCTAAGTTAGCTAGCTAAGTTAGTGAACCCTACATTTATGCTGTCTTCCGTTTACCTTCGAAGCTGAAAGACAGAGCTGGGAACGATATCGCACCCGAGTCGAGCGCGTTCCAGTCGTACAAGAAGTCGGAATACCAGTTCTAGCCAAGTTAGCCATTGTTAGTTATTTTGCGCGGTATTTTGAGCATACAAACATTGTAGGAACATGATACTACTGATACTCACTAAGTGCTCACTAAGAGAATATTACTATAGCTTTCACTACTGTTGATGAACAAAGCAGCCATCTTGGATTTTTGAAGTCAAGGTTGGTGAGGTTTCCAAAGTCGTAAATCCGTCGTAAATCCAGAGGGCATTCCAGGTAAAACTTCCTCCTGGGACATTCCGATTTCCCAGGTCAAAAGGAATGCATCATCGTACTCGGAAGTGTGTCGCATGTAGATTGTTTCTTGTGGGCGTGTAAAGACTGCTAGTCTTGTCTCTTATTGTTCTTTGATTACATTTTACATGCTAAGCTTTAGTGGCAGATTAGCAAGACAGCTAGCTGTACAAGCTACTAATTCTACTGGAACTAATGTTGCAAGCATGGAACTTAAGAAATATTGGACCACACATGGTCCAAGGAATTGTTAGAGCTGATTCTTTGGATTTGATGCTTTACCTTGTTGTAATTCATTTGCATAGAGTTAAGAAAGCTCAGTTAAGATGTTACACCAAATTCTTTTGTTTTTGCTATACATTTACTGATCTTGACATAGGCATTTGGGGTCAAGGTCAAAAGACGAAGGTTAGAATTTCAGCTACATAGTTACGTCGAGAGGTGTTGAACAGCTTGGCACTTTTTGTTTGAACCCACCCATTTTCACCCAAGTCATCAAAAATATTGGAACATGCCAGGTGACTGCCAGGTGTTTCTTGTTATCCAGATGTGCCCTGTTAGATCGATTGTTTAAATAGATAACAGCTCTGAGTGTCTACTCTTGGTTCGAGCCCCGGTGTTTACCCAGGAAGCCTGCTTTCATTGTTAAAAAAGGATAAACCAACGTGAAGACCAGAGAGATGTCTATAGGGGGAAAAAGCAACCCGTTTTGAAGATGAGAAATAAAGGGAAGATCTGAGCTGTTGCACCGAAATATTAAGCGTTATTTGCTTTGTTCATATACTTTTGCTCACTTAGAGATTACCGGTCTGCCGCTCAGAGTGTGCGGTTTTGAGTTGTTTAAGACATCTGAATGTAAATGCCATGAAATGAAAGCGGATATTCTGCGGATCTTCGGATATACTAATCTCATAGTCGTCTCGTGTTTATGTTTAGATCGCAAACTCAAATGTCTTCAGTGTATAACAAAAAAAAAAAAAAATTGCCCTGCAATTTTTTCCAATACTTTTGGAGGGGACTGTATATGCTTATAATTGGACGTGAGAGGGGTTAATAATTTTATTATTTTTTTTAATCACATTTCACATGAGTTCTGGAAATGAATGTACAAAAAAAACTCGTGGTACACCAAAGAAAATGATGGTGTATTTCAGAAAAGATTGTTCATTTCATTTCATTCTCTTGGCTGCTTATTCCTTTTCAGGGTCACGGGAGAGCCGGTGCCTAGCCGGCCACATAGGGCGCAAGGCAGGA
>JAOUQY010000044.1:18348307-18363624 GCA_028566355.1 Doras micropoeus | reverse complement strand
TTTATTTACTTATTTTTATATTTATTTATTTCTACATTTATTTATTTCTCTATTTCCACATTTATTTCTCTATATATTTATTTACTTATTTTTATATTTATTTATTTCCACATTTCTACATTTATTTATTTCTCTATTTCCACATGTATTTATTTATTTACTTATTTTAATATTTATTTATTTCTCTATTTATTTATTTCTCTGTTTCCACATTTATTTATTTCTCTATTTATTTATTTCTCTATTTATTTATTTCTCTATTTCCACATTTGTAAATACAGAAATTATTAAATGAAGAAATGTGGAAAAACAGAAAGAAAATCTAAAAATAAACCAATAGCTGTTGTTTTATGGAAATGTAGAAAAAAATGTAGAATAAATTTTCATATGTGCTTTTTCATGACAAAAATGTATTTATTAATTAATTAATTTATATAGGAAACTATTTATTTGTGCATTTATTTATTTATACTTAAGCCATTTCTCGTCCTCCATAAGATACGCTAAGAGAAGCTGAACTGCTCACCGTGGGCAGACGTACAGTAGCTCAGCTTCATACCACCAAATTCCAAAATCCTCAAACTGCTTGGCGGGATTTTACTATTAGATTAAAGCGCGTGTTGACGTGTCCGTTGGTGCGCTGCCGCGTGTTTAGGGACCGTCTGTCGGCCAGCGACATGCTGCAGGTGAGGAAGGTGATGGAGCACGTCTACGAGAAGATCATCAACCTGGACACGGAGTCTCAGACCACCAGCTCATCGGGAACGGAGAAGCCCGGAGAGCAGGAGAAGGAAGAGGACATGGCCATGCTGGCCGAGGAGAAAATCGAGCTCATGTGCCAGGATCAGGTCCACACACACACACAAATCCAAAGCCTGATTCTATTTAACCTGCTTTTAGAACAGAACAAACTTTATTCATGAATCTTTTTATTTTACTTTACATCCGGTTTAGGTTCTGGATCCAAACATGGACTTGAGAACAGTGAAGTATTTTATCTGGAAGAGCGGCGGAGACCTGACTCTTCACTACAGACAAAAGTCTACGTGAGGCTGATGGCAGCACGTGCATCTTCACGTCTCTCGTCTCTTTGCTCATGGAAAACATTCAGCACCATTCCTCTTCTCTCACCGTCAGACTGGAAACGGACTTTGTACAGTGTACTAATGCAGGACATTTCTTTCTTGTTTATTTCACATTTTCAGTTGGATGATGATGATGATGATGATGATGCACAGGAACAAACATTATGGATTATTTTAGATGTTTCCAAACCACCCAATATTTCTGTTAAAGTTCTCCTGAACTAAAAAAAAAGGTCACTGAAGAAGCTACACAGCTTTCGACCAATCATGTACGAGATTAGATAGTGACATCACAGTCAAGACACAGATATTGAAATCCCACTCGTCTATTTATGACAAGCTAGTTCACTAGCAGTTTGGCTGTTTCTAATCTACTCCGTTGCGCTTTCCAGCAGTTCGACCTGGATAGATTATTCAAAATAATGTATTACAATGTTCAGGGGTACTTTTTAAAAAAAAAAAAAAGGTTCCCACATCCATCACCAGCTTGTTCAGGAATACCGAAGCCAGAGCTGGCGTTGTTGGTGTAAGGCTCAATAGATGACTTCTCGGCGGTTCGGTTTGTAAATATCTCCTTATCATCCCGGGTTTATGAACAGTGAACAGTATTTTTGTATCATCGAGAAATCTGTTGGGGGGGGGGGAAGAGAAAAATTACTGAAAAGGATTGAAAGTTGTCTCAGTTTCTATCATTCACAAACGTGTAAATAAGAGCAAGCGAACATGAACCTTTCCTTTCCACAGATGGTGGATGATTTAAAGCCTTCGTTAAGAATTCGTTCATTAAGATTCCCTTAGGGGAGAACGGTGAGCACAACGTGGACGGGTTTAAAGGGTTAAAGATGTTTTAGGAGCTGTTAACCATTTGGATTTTGGGGCTCAGACCGAGAATCTGCAACCTAGTGTCACTACGATACGTTTTGTACACTTTTCTGGCCACGAGCTCCAGGATCTGGGAGACTTCATCTCATGATTTCTTGAAGCAGTGTCATTTTTATTTACATCTAAGCTCCTAGGTTGATGCGTTTGAGTAAGTGGGACTACTTGATCATCTGGCGTACGCTATAATCCAGTAAGCAGTGTATGGTGTGCAAACTATATGATCCTGAAGCTTGTGGCCAGAAAAGTGTACAGAGGCTCTCTGAATGAATCTCAAGCCCAGATTGTCGTCGGCACAGCTTTCAATCTGTTGCAAGGCAGGACCTAGGGTGCGAACTGAGCAAGATTCATGAAAACCAAGTGATTCCAAGGAGTCCAAGATGGCAGCATTGTGAAGGTTGTTTTTCTGGATTGTGCGAGTGTTTGTGGCTCTTTTACTTAAAACAGGAACTATAACACACCAGACATGTCTTGTCTAATGGAAAAGATACATTTGTTATAAATTAGGCTGAAATCCTGGTGGACTAAACCCAAATAATTAACAGCTAACATCCAGTATATTTAATTAAAGTGTGTACAACCAGAAACCGTTCTACAATCCATGAGGATAAATACAAACCATATAAATATTGTACATTTTGTATTATAGCTAGACGGATCTTATCTTATATCTTATGTTATGTTATTGACCTAAATACAGGATGATACTGTGCACTGACTGTGTGTGTGTGTGTGTGTCAGTAATTTACACGTATATTATTCTGTATGTCTTAAAAATAATAATAATAGGCGAAATTGAGCTTGCACTGTGTGTGTGAAGCAACCATCCCGAGACTTCCTCGTTATTGAAAGGAGAAGTTTTATTTTTCTCGTTATTAATACTGCAACTTTTTCACTCCATTCCACTTCAAAACGCGTATAAAGAAACCCCGGTGCAGAAAAATCAATCTGCTAAAAAGTTCATATGTGGTAAAATCCCGGGTTCTCCTCCTTTCTGTGTCTCCTGTGACTCATTTCAGGCTGCGTTGTCCTGGCAGAGTCGTCGGATGTCCTCAGCCAGCTTGAAGCAGTGAAGGATTCGCTTCCGCTCGGCCTCGAGTTGCTCGGGTGGCACCGTGGCCTGCAGCTTGCTCCCGAACAGCACCATGTCCTGCATGAAGATGCCAACGGGCTCCGGGACTCCGGGCGGCATCTCGGTTATCGTGTCCGTGCTGAAGCGCAGGTGGATGCGTTTGCCGCGGCTCATGCCTTCAGCGCGCTCCTCCGTCCAGGTCAGGGGTCTGCTCAAACGGGTAAGGGGTGAAGAACGAAAGTGACGGACTTTGCACCGGATTATACCACAACTCTGTTCTGATTGGTCAGGCTCTACGTTCGTGTACGTTATCGTTTCTATAGTAACATCTCATTTGTGTTATGGAGATTTATGGAAGGAGTCCTACAGCCAAAGGTATTCAGCACGGAGCACTTACTAACACTGATTCTCTGTAATCTGTATCGTATTCATTAACTTACCTCAAGGACACTGAATGTAATTGGTGTCGTATATGAGAAATAAAACACTTCAGTGGTGTGACGCTATAGAAAAAATCTGAAATTGAGAAAGATCTGAACGTCTAGCCTGAAATCAAAATCAAAGCGTGATCGATGACGATATTGTATCCTTAAACTCACTTCTGATCCTTGGTTAATAAGTGCGCGGTCATCTTCGTGTGCTTCCTGTCCGGCTCCTCGACCATCGACGCTGCTTTGACGCTGAGCTCCCCGAAAAGATCCACCAGCCAGCTGAGGCGGGCGATGCCACTGAACGACAGGAACCCGAACCCGCTCTTCAGCGGACCTCCTGGGGACAGGAAACGAGGAAACGAGGTCACGGGCGCTGCCACGGTAACGGATGTTGTAGGAGGTGCGCGGACGTGGTCGTACCTGTGAAATGCAGGCTTCCTTCTTCTAGTTGTTTCCCAGCTACGTCTTTCTTCAGCTGCTTGAAGTCGGGGGTGAGGAGCTCGATGTGTTCCTCGTGCAGGACCAAACCTACAGACAGACCAGTTTACACCAGTCATTTCCCATTGGCTGCTGCTCTCATAGAATTATTTCGAAGTATTTTTCTCACCCTTCTGTTGCGCCCGGTCCGACAGGTCCACGGCGGCGTTGTAGCTGAGCGCCATGGGATACTCCACGCACACGTGTTTCCCTGCGTCAAGAAACCGGCTGAGGGAAAATTAAAACCAGTGGAGTTTTAGTGATATATGGATATTTTTTGTGTATATGTGTGCTCATTGTTTCAAATTAAATTCAGAGCACGGAGATTCTTCAGCGTACGACTTCTTAAGGACGGAGGACTAAACGTCACGGCGTCTCACCCGATGTATTCTTCATGGCTGGCGTTTTCCGTGCACAAGAAGGCCACCTGAATGTCGCTGCGGCTCAGCGCCTCCTCTAAAGGGATCTGTTGGACTCGCTGGTCCTCATCTAGCGTCCTCCTACAAAACGGAAATCCGTTAAAGCCAGTTACAAACTGTGAGGCGAGTCCAATAATCTCAAACGGCACTGACCTAGACACGAAGCCCTTAAGAGCGAAGATTTCTGCAGCGCTGGACGGCAGAGGCGCGAGCAGGTCTCGGATCCTGACCCGGCCCGCCATGCCGACGCCCACTACCACACAGCCAAACATGTCACCTGAGGAAATAAAAATTAAAATCCCAATGAGGTGAACCTGGCTGGAATTATGCCAACAGAAAACTAATTTCCCGGAGTTCTTCATAAAAGCCTCACCAGTGTTTTGACCTCTATGTGGTGGAGAAACTCTGACTCTGAGTTGTTTGAGTTTGATGAATGATTGACAAATGATTAAAACAGGGTTTGGACACTAATGCGGGTTAGTCTTCTGTCATGTGTGTTTGCGTGATAAGCTTTAAGACATTATCAGTCATCATCCATCTGGATCTGCGGTGCAAAACAGCAAACACTGTGAAGTGTGTCAAATGTGGGTTAATATTTTTGTTGTTTTTAAATAATATTTGTGTATGGACATGTTTAGAAGAATCATTTTTAACACCTACAACACCAAAGACGAGTAATGCATACACTGAAACACTGCTATTCTCCAACTTTTACACAATGATACCGAACCGACTCGTTTAACTTAATGAACCGATTCAGTGAGGAAAGAGAAGTGGATCTCCTGAACCTGATTCAGTGAGTCGGCTCATTCACTGAACAGGTGAGCCAATCTTTTTAACGTGATTCACTGAGCAGAGAGGAGCAACCCAACTAAACACGATCCCCGAGTCAGCTGATTCACTGAAGGGTAAAGGAGAGAATCTCCTGATTCGGAGAGAGGAGCGAATCTTCTAAACACGTTTCACTGAGTCAACTGATTCACTCACTACAGAGAAGTGATCATCTTAACACGATTCACTGAGTCAAGTGATTCACTGACTACAGAGGAGCGAATATTCTAAACACGATTCACTGAGTCAAGTGATTCACTAACGAGACAGGAACGAATCTTCTAAACATTATTCACTGAGTCAACCGATTCGCTGACGAGAGAGGAGCGAATCTTCTAAACACGATTCACTGAGTCAACCGATTCACTGACTACAGAGGAGCGAATCTTCTAAACACGATTCACTGAGTCAACCGATTCACTCACTACAGAGGAGCGAATCTTCTAAACACGATTCACTGAGTCAACCGATTCGCTGACTATAAAGGAGCGAATCTTCTTAACACGATTCACTGAGTCAACCGATTCACTCACTACAGAGGAGCGAATCTTCTAAACACGATTCACTGAGTCAACCGATTCACTAATGAGACAGGAACGAATCTTCTAAACATGATTCTCTGAGTCAAACGATTTGCTGACGAGAGAGAGGAGAGAATATTCTAAACACGATTCACTGAGTCAACCGATTCGCTGAGTACAGAGGAGCGAATCTTCTAAACACGATTCACTGAGTCAACTGATTCACTAACGAGACAGGAGCGAATCTTCTAAACACGATTCACTGAGTCAACCGATTCACTAACGAGAGAGGAGCAAATCTTCTAAACACGATTCACTGAGTCAACCGATTCACTAATGAGAGAGGAGCGAATCTTCTAAACACGATTCACTGAGTCAAGTGATTCACTAATGAGAGAGGAGCGAATCTTCTAAACACGATTCACTGAGTCAACCGATTCACTAACGAGACAGGAGCGAATCTTCTAAACACGATTCACTGAGTCAACCGATTCACTAACGAGACAGGAGCGAATCTTCTAAACTCGATTCACTGAGTCAGTTGATTCACTAAACGATAGATGAACGAATCTCTTGAACTTGATTCATTGAGTCAACGAGATAAGACCATGTCCGTCTAACATTTAGTCTTTTTTAAATATTACGACAGACACCATCCAGTAAAATGTCGCATTTTGGCCTCCGTGTGATACTTTTACGGTTTCCAATTGCTAGTGTGGACGAATAGAGCGACTTTTGTAGCCTATAATCGTTGAATAACAGGTATAATCACATGCAAAACAGCTTTGTGAGCGAAGACTGTGCAAGTATAAAAATGTTAAGTCGTTCACTTACCGCTGTTAAACGTGTCAACGAGCTTTTGTTAAAAAAAAAAACAAAACAAAACGGGAAGCAGCAGTTTCGATGCTTTATTAATTTACTTGTATTCACATGACCAGTGACGTCAGACGCTACGGAATCACGTGACTGCTTAAAACCGGTTTAAGCAACATTTTAATTACTATAGACAGTAATAGGTGAAAGACTGATGCCTGGATTCATTTTGTATTTTTTTTTGACAGGGTCATGTTTTTAATAATAATTTTTATAGCGAATTTTCTATGACTTTGTATGACCTATTATAAGCAAGAAGATCTATAAGAAGCATTTAAGGATGCACTACACGGTTTGACCAGCAGATGCCGCCATTGTGCAGCACATTGAAAAGCCAATAATAAAAAAAAGGTTTTCCGATCCAATTTGTCGTAAAGATTCAATGCTTCAGGACGCTTCGTTTTGCCATAAATAATGTGATGGCAATAATAATGTGAAAGTTAGCTGTCGTCTGTCGCCTTTTGCACTGTTAGAAAGCAGAAGTATACAAAAGTTGACGCATGCGCAGATATAACCACAACTCTGCACGCTAGTGACATCTAGTGGTCGAATGGATGAACTGCAACTGTTAAAGAATACGTCCTGGTTTATGCTGCAGCATTTTTTTTAGTGTGTGTTTACAGATAATAAGTCTGTAATAACAAACATAACAATAACAATAATAATAAATAAAAGTAACGTTTATATTAATATATAAATAAAATGCAGTTTAAGAATAAAAGAACTGTCACAGGATACTTTTACAATAAATTCCGTTATTATTTAACCTTTTAACTAGATCTTATTTAAGCTATAAAGAGGTATAAAAAGTAGAAACTATATACATTATCATTAATTAGACTTTTCTATTAATTATGACTTCCTAAAGCGATCACTGACGTTACTGATCACGTGAGCCAAAATTTATGAGGGCTTAAATATCCCCAGTGTACATATATTAACATTTACATAACATTCGGGGCCAGAAACGTCTCTAACAAAGCAAAACAGAACAAGATTTTTAAAAAGCCATCTATATCATATACGATTGATCAAAGAAGATCCAGCTTTCGCCTAATCGAATCTAGACCTTTCCAATATGGCGGACACTTTGGCGTCTTGGACAAGCTAGCAACGCTAGCTAGCTACGCTAAATACAAAGTCTACTGTTTAGCCGTAATAGTACCTGGTACATGACTACATATTTAGATTGCGTGTATGTCATTTATTTCCTTTATTTTTTTTAGCTCAGTGAACGTTTTTAATAAGAGTTTAATACAGTATTGTAGTGTTTTA
Source organism: Doras micropoeus (assembly GCA_028566355.1). Classification (NCBI taxonomy): domain Eukaryota; kingdom Metazoa; phylum Chordata; class Actinopteri; order Siluriformes; family Doradidae; genus Doras; species Doras micropoeus. The sequence goes on along the minus strand of JAOUQY010000044.1, from coordinate 18,355,761 downwards.
TTTGTCTGCCTGAAATAAATAAATAAAGTTTGGTGAATTCAAAACAAAGATGGCGGCTCGCATGTAACACCAGGTGCAGCAGCGGTGGCTACTTTTAATTCAGTGTCAGGGGTCAGTAACATCCGGGTCAATAATGTTAGCACATTTTAATGATAAAGTTATAGGATGCTTTTGTTTGTTGCTATGAAAGAATAAGAGGCATATTGCTTGTTGTGTGAATGATGTTGACTTCCTGTGATAACATGAATGAACCATGTTGATATTGTGGTGGATTTATAAATGTAGACTCGATAAGGGGAAAGAATTGTGATATGCCTTGCATGTATATATGTTACTCGATATTGGTCAGGATAAACAGCACACAGTAAAGCATAATATATGCAATACAAAAAAAACAAAACAAATACATCTGCATAAATGAATACACACACACAGGGGATAGAGATATGAGTATGTCTGGATCTTCTTGTTCAAGTTCATGTTGCGCTGCAGGTCTGCCGAGCGACCGAGGACTTCAGGATGAGCCGCTCCAACAGTCTCCTGCAGCAGATGACCATCTTCGTCACCGTAGTTACCGGCGGAGGCTGCGGGATGATGTACTACCTCATGCAGAGTGAGTGACTAAAAAAAATCAAAAAGCTGCTTTTCTACATTTCATATGTCAAGGAAGGAGTCTCCGTTGTCGCCGCTTTGTAACAGCCAAAGGTAACGCCGTGAAACAGAAACACGTGTCCTTACAGTTTCTGCTCTCCAGTGCTTCTTCAGACCACTTCCTTTTTTTTTTTGGAGGATCCTTCGTGGACCTCCTGAAAATGCCGGAGCAGCATGACGTGAAGCGAAGAGCAAAGACTTAATGCACTTCATGGATTTTTATTCTGCTAGCTAATGAGCAAGATGGCTCAGAATATCACTTTTGATGCTAGCTGATAACGTCAAAGATGTTCTGAGACTCACTAGGTAGCTAATACGTGCTTTATATGGTATGTCATGAAGGAAAGTCAGTAAGGGCTGGTTATTAGTGTAGCAAAAAATGTTGATGTTGCAGTCAGTGGATCTGTTTTGTCTAGAAAACTTCGCCAAAACTGAGTACTATCGGTCGGCAGTTGAGCAGCTAAACCATCACTCGACGGCGATGGCCAATCTGGGAGCTCCTCCCTTAAAGATCCATAACATCCATCTCACCGACCGGTATAACCGCGTCGACCACACCATCGCCCAGGTCAGTCTTAACCTCTGTTTTACAGTGAACTAACACTTTCCCATCACACCACTCTGTTGTTGATTATTTTCCTATAATGGCACATCCTGAAGTTTTCTTACCCCCTTCCTCGTCTCAGAGAGAATTCTGTTCAATTCTTTATTCCCATTGGTCCGAAAGGTTGTGATGAAGTTTTCTGTAGGCGAACGTTTATTTAACACGGCTGGAAGGAGTCTCCAGTGTCACACGAGTAATAAAACACTCAGGGTTGTGCTGTTATAGGAAAACAATCAACCTCAGTCAAGGTGGTAGCAGATACCTCAGCAGCGAGTCTGATTTCCTTCCTGTTTTATTATTTATTTATTTTTAGCTGAAAATCCCTGTGACTGGAGCGAAGACAGGAGGATACCTGTACACGACATCCAACAGAGACGCCGCTATGAACAGGTACGCTTACTTCTGCAGTACTGTGTACTTTTACTGTGTACATCCTTAAATAAGGAATCCTAAACCACTACTGGAATATGGCAGCTCGGTTAAACGTTACTCAAGTAAGCAGGATCGCCATATGTAGTGCTTCTTCCTTACAAAAACACTGTATGAATGAATGAATAAAATAAAATAAAGTTAAATTAAATCAATTAAAATAAAACACAAAATATAAAATAAAATAAAATAAATAAATGCTTTTTAAGCTATGGATTCTGCTGCTATAGAAACTGTTACTAAGGAAACACACAGTAACGTCTGGATACTCCTTACAAAAACACTATATAAAGAAATTAATGAATAAATAAATAAATAAATAAATAAGTAAATAAATAAATAAATAAAAATAATAATAATAATTAAATGCTTTTTTTAAGCCATGGGTTATGCTGCTATAGAAATGGTTACTATGGAAACACACAGCAACTTCTGGATACTCCTTACAAAAACACTATATAAAGAAATTAATGAATAAATAAATAAATAAATAAGTAAATAAATAAATAAATAAATAAAAATAATAATAATAATTAAATGCTTTTTTTAAGCCATGGGTTATGCTGCTATAGAAACGGTTACTATGGAAACACACAGTAACGTCTGGATACTCCTTACAAAAACACTATATGAATAAATTAATGAATAAATAAATAAGTTAATAAATAAAAAAAATAAATAAATAAAAAATAATAATTAAATGCTTTTTTAAGCCATGGATTATGCTGCTATAGAAACGGTTACTATGGAAACACAGCAATGTCTGGATACATTTAAAAAAAAATACTATATGAATGAACGAATAATAATAATAAAATCTAAATAAATAAGTAAATAAATAAATAAATAATCAAGTGCTTTTTTAAGCCATGGATTCTGCTGCTATAGAAACGGTTACTAAGGAAACACACCGTAACGTCTGGATACTCCTTACAAAAACACTATATAAAGAAATTAATGAATAAATAAATAAATAAATAAGTAAATAAAAAAAAAAAAAAATAATAATAATAATAATTAAATGCTTTTTTAAGCCATGGATTATGCTGCTATAGAAACGGTTACTATGGAAACACAGCAATGTCTGGATACATTTAAAAAAAAATACTATATGAATGAACGAATAATAATAATAAAATCTAAATAAATAAGTAAATAAATAAATAAATAATCAAGTGCTTTTTTAAGCCATAGATTATGCTGCTATAGAAACTGTTACTATGGAAACCCACGTTAACATCTCAGCCATATCCACTAAAACGCTTTTACACTCTTCTTGACTAGATATTTTCACATTTAAGAATATTTAAAGAAAAAAAAAAGTGGATTGTCATGATCATGATGAAATGGATGGAGACTTGTACTAAGTGTGAAGCGTTTGTACAGCCTCAGGACAATATAATTCATCCTGAGACATTTAGTATGTTAGGTTTCTCAGAGGTTTCTCAGATGTTATTTCAGTATCACAGGTGCTATCATTTACAGCCTTACCAGTTGTACCCGCCCCGCGTCTGCTTCATGCTTCCGCTTCTCCTTTAGACCAGTCCATGTTCATTTGCCTTATGTTTTGGATTGTTCTCCCGGATTATCTCGGGTTACACCCACACTTCACGTTTGGCATCTTGAAATTTACATTCAATTTCCATTTTTTCCCCATTCGAACTTCTGGGATGCAAACGTTCCCCCTCCTCTGACTTGTAGGTAAATTCTCCGGCAGGTACTTCATACAACGTTGAACCACAGTGTAAAATTGGGGAAATAATGTCCAGAACGGTGTACTGAGAGGTGGATAGATATGCACATGGGTATGACTTCATCTCAAAGTCAAGCTGTGTTTCTAGGACACCGTGTCTGCCGAGGACCGTTCCGATGTCTGGGATCCTTCTGAGAATTTTTCAAGGATGCCAGAAGTGTATCCTCGGCGTTTATTAAAGCACACACATTCCTGTTTGCATGTAGTGCGGAATTGAAGGCGGGACCGTTTGCACATTCGATAGATTCTTCATTACATGTTTCCTGAATTCTACGAAGGAGTCTTGTGTAGCCTTTGAAAGATGCTTCCTACCAAGGAAGCATCCTTGACTTTGAGAAGCAGCAATTGTTACTGAAATGCTGGAAGTATGTGTGTGTGTATTATAGTCTGTTGCTTTCTTGGCTGCTGGGGGTGAGCGCTTTCATCAGGCTCATTGTTATTGGTGTGTGTGTGTGTGTGTGTGCGTGTTTTTAATTTTTTTTTTATTATACCATTTATTCATTTTTCCATTGTTGGTTGTACACAGTGTGTGCTCTTCTGTGTTTTGATGATGATAGGTGCAAGGTGGAATATTTTTTTCCCAGAATGCCACACATAGTACACCAGAGAGCCACTCCATTATTACAAAAAAATACCTCGAACCCTCAACTCAACCCCTTTGTTGTGTTCTGTGCACGGTCTGCATCCTGCCTTGTTAACGCCCTGTTCTGTAGAACAGACAAACGTAAGATGCAGGTTGTGCATGGATCATTCGCTCTATCTTTCTCTTCAGGTGGCAGCTCCAGCGAGTGGCTTTGCAGCTCAAGACCGGCGACACCATCGAGATTTTTCCCAGAACGGAATCCGAGTAGCTTCGCTGTTTAACTTATCACGGGTATGAGTTACAAATATTCAAGACAGCTAAAAGGGGAAAAATGTCTAAAGATTTCGTGACAATAATATCCTGGAATGTCTTTTTTTTTCTATTTTAGATAATAATTTGTATGACAACACCCAAGTCCAAATACCTAAGCTATGATACAGGTATTTTGAAAAACTATTGTATTGCATTGTTATGCAAATAAGCCCATGCAAAGGACTAGATGTTTTTGTGGCTGACAAAATCCAGGAGGCTTAACATTCAAATAAGTTTGCACTCTCAGAATATACAAGCTCGAACTAGGATTTTTTTGTTTGTTTGGTTTTGAATAAAACCGAACAATGCATCGTCTGTCCATCGTGTTTCTCCAGCCGACGAAATGCTTTTAAATTTTAAGTGCGGTAGCAGATCTCTAGTTGATAAACATATCTTTATAACTCTAATATCAAGCATATCAAATATCTTGTGTTTTCAGTAGAATAAGTACGTTTTGAACAATGCAGAGACAGCTATACAGATGCCTGAAAGCAAATCAAGGCCAGCTCTAAGCAAAAAGAAATCTCGCAGTATGAATATACTGTATGTCATATATTCTATTCTGATATGAATACGAATCAGTGTTTTGTGTTTACCGTTAAGGGAATCCTTAATAGACAACTGAAAGTGAAAATACATCATGCAACTGCTGTTACATTTTGTTTCTGATCCTCGCATCCCTTTAATGGCATATGATGGATGCTCCACTAGAGGACGCCATTGCTCTGGAAGACTGCGGTTCCTGCTAAAGAACGTGCTTTTCTTGTATATTCTCTCAAAACAATCCCAAGTTTCTTGTTAATCCTTCAACATGCAAAACGAAAGACGTATACGCACATAAAACATTGTGTATTAGAGCAAGGATGCCTCTACAGACGAAAATCCCCGTTAATGAATAAATAAACATTCGGATTGCGAGATGCATTTCGAAGCCCTCTTTACCATATTCCGTGTGTTTGTTCGTCCTCCCCGGGAGTGTTTTGTTTGTCTTTCGCGTTCGAGTGCCTCCGATATTTGCGCTGTTTATACAAAAGCATCCGAAGAGCCCGAGATTTCATTTAGCGTTACGTTTGCATGAAATTGCATTTCAATACTTTCCTTTTCACCAATCTCCAAATGAAAAGAGGAAGCCCAAAGCACGTTTCTATGAAATGAAATGATGCAGCAAAATACTGTTTTGATCTTGGAGAAAGATGTCTGTTCCATTTATTACAAAACTACTTTACGGTTGGAGACAAAAGACACACACACACAAGTTTACCTTCCTTTTAAATGAGATATCCTGCCAAGAACATTGGATTCACCAGTTCGTATTATCAGTTAATAATAAAAAGCAATTACAAAGTGTTACGTTGTTGGTGTTCATTTTTCAGGATCGTGTGATATGCCTTATTTTTAGTTATTATTACCATCCTGAAATGGGATATTTTCCAGTGTCACCATGTCCTGACGTTTAAATGACATCACGTACTTATTTAGCTGTTTATAGTTACGTTTGATTTTGTGGAACATTTCCAATGCAAGTTAGTTCCTGCTATCACTTACGGTATACATAAGCAGCTACTGTACAGTCATGATAAGCTATAAACAGTCGTTTTTCTCAACAGCTTTGCATTTTATTCTTTCTCTTCAAGCTCTTGTCACAGACACGGATGATCTTGACACCGTGTTAATTATTGTCTCCTAATTACAGTTACATGACTTCATTCGTACAGTCCAGTGTGCATGCCACATTATCATCCCTAGTGAATAGTGGTTCCGTTTTGTTTGCATAATTTATGATTACTTGCCATTTCGACACCACGGCGATGGCATAAATGCTTAGAAAGCATTATTTAATAACGACTGCGTTATTGGATATTTCATCCAATATTTCCGCATGATTAATATGCAACACTCAGCAGCTCTTGGTGAAGCTTGAGAGGGAGTTAGTGGGGGGTTCGTTAGCACTGTGTACACATTAACCTTGTTAGTACTTGAGTTACACTTTTTGGAATTGATTCAATCGTATGTCTAGATTTTATTTGCGTTCAAAGTATTGAGGCCTGGTAGCACGAACTATGCATACAACCAAAGAAATAATGAGCAGCAATAAGACTCGGAATTGCACTTATGGATGATTGGTCTTGTCCTATTATCCTTCATTGAAGCCACTGGATTCCAATTCTTGGATATACTAAGAGTAACCCATGGTAAGTCTTTGAAGAGTTGATTATGACTGCTGCATCTAGCTAGTGGTCAGAATTTTTGTCAAAGTTTTTTCTGTGTTTATTTTTTTCACCAATTTTTGGTTGACCATATCATATACTTCACCAATCCACATGACACTTGGTGTGGTTGTAGTCCCATATGTCTGATTCGGAATATAAGGTTTGTGTCCCTAGGTGTGTGTTGCCCCAGAAGTGGTGCAGGCTCAAAACGTTTTTTTTTTTATTGCAATTTGGCCTCTAGGTGGTTCATTACTCCAGTTCATTAAGGTTCATTTGTGGAGTAGTGCCAAGTGGTGAATAATGTTCAAAGCAAAAAAAATGGTCATATCACTACCCGATATCTTGTGATCTAAAAGCTCAAACTTCACAAAATTTCACTCCCTGAATCAGTACCATATTTCTTAAATGCACACCAAATTTAATGAAATTTCATCCATGGGGGGGCGCTGCATCTATAACATTACCCTCACTTCGTCCTTGCTTTTTATCCCACTTTATGGAGCTCATTACAGCTCATCTAGATTTGTATGCAGTTTGCCCACTGCAACAACCCTATTAGATTGAGGGGTTTAACCAGAAGTATGTTGGATGTTTCTGTTAAGAAGAGCAATCAAAGCTCTCCATACTTTTATAGAGAACTGATGCTATGTGTTTTGGCAGGCCAGACAAAAGCCAAAGGCACTATGAAGCAAAGCATGTATAGATTTGCATTGTCCAAAGCTGTAGATAAATTATTTTAAAATTTCACTAAGATAGAGGTATTCTACCGGGAGTATGGTAAGTCAGAGAGTAAATAAAAGACACGGTATAAATAAACCCTTATTGTTCAACATGGAGAAGTACAGGGGTTAGACAATGAAACTGAAACACCTGTCATTTTAGACCACAATAATTTATTAGTATGGTGTAGGG
>JAOUQY010000044.1:18016943-18028145 GCA_028566355.1 Doras micropoeus | reverse complement strand
CAGAAACAGAACTATAAAGTGCAGCTATATGGTAAGTGGAACTGAGAAAATGGACAATGAGTGTAGAGAAAGTTGTATGCCGTGTTCATTTCAGTTTAGTGAAGCATATCCACCTTACAAGTCCCTGTGTACATTGTTACTATGGAAACAATAATGTTAGTCTATAGGACAAGTGCATTCATATTAATTAAAATTCATTCTGACCAATCAGAATCAAGTGCTTTAACATAGTTGAGTCACTTGAGATTTGTGTGATTTTTCTTTTTTAATTATCTGTAGCTGAGGAATCCACAAATTAAGCAAAGCTCACCAAAAAAGGACAACTCTGTGCTACGGTTGAAAAACATAAGGTAAATCCAACTCAGTGTCTTTAATTCTTATGCTTTCTTTCATATCTCTGTTATACTGAGGGCAACATATTTTTAAACTCGATTATTTTCCTTCTTGCCTGACACTACAACAGTTCTTCACACAGCTGTAACTCATTATTATGTCAATATACAAATCTGGATCAGTTTGTGTATCCTCCGAATAGCTTCTCAGTTTCACCGCCGTCATTTCATCCGGAACGAGATGCTAACTGTCCATCTGGTGTTTTGGTTTTGGTAGAGAGGCGCTGGAGAAGAAGCCCCTGCGGTTCGTGCTGCAGGGGGGAAAGGTCACAGCCTTGTGCCCACAGGGAACCGAGCAGGTGTGGGCTCTGAACATCAAGAGAGCCATACTGAGCATGCTCCAGACCTCCCGCTCTGGACGGGTCAGGGAGATTGTGAAAGAGGTGAGGACCTTCTTAGCAAGTATTTATATAAAAAAAATTCATTACTGTGTACTCATAAATTGGTTGTAGATCATCTGCAACTTGTGGCACCAGTAAAATGTAAGCTCTAGCCTATGGTGGCATGGTCTGAACATAAACAGCTTTCTAGTTTGCATTGGATTGTGTTTCTGGTTTTGGCTGGTGATGGGAAGTCTGTCTGGTCTGATCACTTTATGAGCTACTAGTCATGACTTCATGTAAAAGTGTCTTTCATTCAACACCAGCTAATCAGAATTCCTAATGAAAAAATAAAAGTAGAATCAACTTTAAACCCTGAATTATGTAGAATTTATGCTCAGCTGGTGCTACTTGGTCCTGGTGGTCATATAAGAAACTTTGATTTGAAAACATTTTACAGTTGCTAAATGTACTTCCTCATATCCACAGACTGATATCTATGGGACATGTAGCAGTTCCTATGAGCTGAAGGGTACTTCGCTAGTGAAGACACGGCATCTGAAGCAATGCCTCCAAGACAGAGTGAATGATTTTTGGTGGAATTCTGTCCCTCTGAAAGAAGACAGGGTAGGTCATGTTGATGATGAGTTAAATATCTTGTATTCCAAGCACTCACAACAATCAGAATGTGACCTCAAAAATGATTATGATTGCATTATTCTCGTATCAGACGGTGAACGCCAGCCTCAAATGCACCCAGCTCTATGGCACATCCATGATGGACAAGGTGAACTGCACCGAGACGGTGGTACTTGTGCCCTTGTCTGGGTCACTAGATATGGCCCAGACCAGCACCATCTCAACCCTGACTCTTTTGAGAACCCTGGATGGGATACAAGTAGATTCAGGTAGAGTGAAAAGTCAAAAATGGGTCAATATGACAAGACATTTTCCTACACCTGATGACATATAGAGGAAAATGTTCTATTTTCTATCAGGGTTGTATGACGAAGGTCGTGTGACTGATTTGGAATTTGACATGGAAGCTGTGAACCCAAGCCAAAGAGGATCACGCTCAGTTCAGGAGGTTGCAAGCACAGTGAGAAGGCTTTGTGCTCACTCAGCAGACCAGCAACAGGTCAGCTCCCTGTTCGTTCCTCATCATGTTCCAATGGGGACCAAAAAATTGAAGCGGTCCATTGAAAGTCCACTTTCAAGTATTTTATTGCAGTGAAAAAGTCATGTGACTGATTCAACCCAACTGCAGGAATCATATATTTTGGGTTTGCAGGTTTATTTGGAAAGCAATCCAAAAGACAGAGCTGTAGTGTTCCTTCAGAAATGTCATGTGATGTAAAGAAAATATGACCAATGAACTAAAGAGTTTCACATTTTCAGCCAAACACATTCTTTTCTTTATGCCTCAGCAATCAGATCTTTTTCTGAGTCTGGCCCTCCAGTTGAGAACTTTGACCCTCCAGCAACTGAATGATGTCTGGCAAGAGGTGTCCTTTAAATGCCTTGATGACTGGTCAGTCTTTCACAAAATCCTACTATGGAGTCCTAAGGAATTTGTCAGCTGATTAAACAAATACAATATTTGAAACTCAACACTGAGTGAACAGCTTTTGCTGCTTTTCCTTTTGCGATTGCAGGCAGCCTTTGCTAGAAGCACTACCAGCGTGTGGCTCTGAAGCATGCATCCAGTTCACAACAAACCTCATCCTCAACAATGAGATGGGTCAGGATCATATCATCTCCTTCCTTAGTACCGTCACATTTGCTTCCCACCCCACACCATCTATGATCCGCCATATCAGTGTGAGTTCTCGCACTGCTGAAGAAGAAATCGCACATGTTGTCCAATATTATTTCATTTACCATTATTTTCCATTTCCTTCCTCAGTCTCTGTTGAAATTTCCCTCAATCCGTCCAAAGACCATACTTGCTGTTTCCTCACTTGTTCACCGCCTCTGCCGGAGAGAACTGAGTCCATGTAGTCAGATCTCTGAGGTCCAACAGCTTGTGCAGATCCTGAAGGAGGATCTAGGACAGAACTGTGGAGGACAGGAAGCCTTACCAGTTACAGAGGTACAGTTATAAGAATGCTGTACGCTTTGAGAAGGATGACATTGAATTAACTAATGCCAGTATTCAACTTTCTTCTGCAGCTGCTACATGTTTTGAAAGCAGTGGGGAATATAGGTCTGCCTGAATTCATCCCCCAATTGAAGATTTGTATTCACAACCACTCTGCACCTGTAGAGCTTCGATTAGCTGCTGTACAAGCCTTCAGACGCATTCCCTGCCATAGAAAGGTATGTATCCTAATAAACCTTTAAGTACCTGTTTGCTTTGAACAGCTATTTTCTCATAGATTGGTCTTTTGACCAATTCCCAACCCCAAGCTACCAATCAGGCGAAAGATAAGACTTGTTTCCTCAACATAATTATGAAGCCATCACATCTTTTTTGAACTGCCATTCATGCTATGTATACTAAGAGAAAAGTGTTAGCCTCACTCTACTACATACATGAGCTCATAGACAGCCATGCCTGGCTAGTGGCATATTGATTGACAGGAGAGAGAGGGTAATGACATCAAACACACCCAGACAGCATGGCCAATTCTGCACTTTTGGACTATGGCCAATGGATGGCTGTGGTATTGTCTAGATTTGAAATTATGATTTCAGAAAAATGGAGGGCCAACAAGGTGGCTTGGTGGGTAGCACTATCGCCTCGCAGCAAGAAGATCCCGTGTCAACCCATGCGAGGGATGGTCTGGGTCCTTTCTGTGGAATCCGCATGTCCTCCCCATGTGCGGATGGGCTTACTCCGGGTATTCCGGTTTCCTCCCACAGTCAAAAGACATGCATGTTAGGTCAATTGGTGTCTCTAAAGTGCCCCTAGTGTGTGAGTGTATTTGTGAGTGTGTTCACCCTACCATGGATTGGCACCCTGTTTAGTGTTGTTCCTGCCTTGCGGAACTAAGCTGCCAGCTAGGCACCGGCTCTCCCATGGCCCTGAATAGGAATAAGGGGTTAACATAATGGATGGATGAATGGATTTCAGAAAAATGGCAAAAAAAAACAAAACTTGAAGCTGAGTTAGTCAAACTGGTATGTCATTTTGGTCAGCAAATTATTTTCCAGTTTTCTTGTTACTAGACTGAAATGATTAAACATGTTTAAGATAGTAGCAGCAATTCAAGAACTGTTCCCATTTACCAGCTAGCCAAGATGTTCTACATCTTGACCAGCTCAGCCAGTCTTTTGGCATAGCTGTTCAGACTAAGCTGTTGATTTCAATAACTTTCTATACAGTAAGAGAGGCAACAGCGTTGTTTGTCTCACTTTAGAGAGGAGTTCTTGCTTGGGCCTACCAGCAGCCTCAAGAAGATGTGGAGATTAGGATTGCTGCATATCAGCAGCTCATGTACTGTCCCGACCAGGAGGTGTTCAGGATCATAAGAGACACCTTAAGCAATGAGACATCTACCCAAGGTATGAGCGGTCAGCATGCACTTGGACAGGCGGTTCAATTGGAATTTGTGAAAGTTCAGCTACATAAACCAAGGTTCAGCATCTAACATGACTGAATTGTAACAACATTTCCCTTTTAAGGCTTAGCTATTGGTAATTAGTGATGCTTTTAAACTCTCTTTTAAACTCGAAGCAGAGAATAAATGCATACTTCTTTGTCCATTTGTCTTTAAACATTCTGTTTTCATGGTCGTCAGTGCATTAATCGGACCAGGGCATATGATTGGCTATAACAGATGATCTACAAAAGCCACACTGGTTCATGTTTGAAAAGCTGGAGTCTCTGAAATACATATGGACATACAGTACATTGTTTAGTTCTGCTACAGAATTTTTCAAATACCCAGTTTGGAAAAGGTCCAGTTGATGATCCTTGAACTAAGATATCTAGGACAAATACTTGTTGTAAATAAAGGTTCCATTTATGTATTCTCTTTTTTCCCCAAACAATTTAATCTTGTTTAACATGATATAAATTCAGGCGTATACATTTGGATTTCTGCTTTAGTTGGGTCTTTTGTCTGGAGTCACCTCTTCAACATCCAGAAAACAGAAGACCCTTTTAAGAGAGACCTAATGGAGCTGTTGCCACATGACATCATCAGTAAAGACTTTGAGGCTGAACCATGGAAATATTCATCACACACGGACTATACAGTTGATACTGGTATATTATGGTGCATTCTGTATTCTATGTGTATAGTTTTTGCAGGTGAATTACCATGTGTTCTGTTTTGCAATTTACATTAATGTTTACTGTTCTTGTACCCCCTTACATGTTTGAAAGGAGCGGCAATCCTCAATATTGATGGAGCTTCGGTTTTCTCCCCAACGTCCTTTCTGCCTCGTTCTGCAATAGCCAATCTGACAGCTTACATCTTGGGCAGATCATTTAATATTTTAGAGGTAGCAAAATAATATAAATATAGGTAATAATCTACTGCATCACTGCCCAGATGAATAGCATTGTGACACTCATATATTGTGGTCAGGTTTCGTTCAGGATGGAAAATGCAGAACCGTTTCTCTGGAGTATGTTTGAAAGTCAGCAGGCGCCTACTAATAAAAGTCCTGAAGATCTAACTCTATCTACATTACATGGGAAGAAAAAGCAGAAAAGAAATGAGGGAGGAGGGTGGTCTAATCCAGGAGAAAGTTCAAAACAGAATGAAGACTGCAAATCCAACATGCAAATCTTAAGACCTCTAAAAGCTAAGGTGAGGGATCACTTTGTGGTGATATCTTGATTGTTTTTAATCACACATCAGGAATGACTAGGTTTTTGGTTTAAGTTCACAGGAAAGAGGAAAAGCCACAATGAGTTTCAATGTTGGATCAATGTGAAGATGTTCGGTAATGACCTCATGTTCATGACCTGTGATGAAATGCTTGGCAAATTGAAAGAGCTGTCACTTAGCGTAGCTGGTTTCACGGTGAAGCTTCTGAGGGTAAGAAAAGACCTGTTCAAGCTTAGATAATTATAGTTCAACAATGGATTTTGATGAGTATCTTCTGCATCTTAGGGTCAGGAGATTAAGGTGAACCACAGGGCAATTGTTCTGGCAGAAGAACTGGTCTTACCATCACTTTCAGGGTTGCCAATCAAGCTAAACATCAACATGTCCTCTTTCTACTCGCTCTGGGTGAAGGGTAGTGCTAACTTCAAGGACTGGTCTCAGTTCTCCTTGGCTGGTTATGTTAAACCAAAGTAATCACTTAGTCTTTCTAGTTTCTAGATGTTTCCAGAGATGGCTGAGTTATGTCATGACAAATCTATTCCTCTTTTTGTGGTTATCCTTCCAACAAGGACATTTGTTGGAATCTCAGCAAGAATGGGAGTAGACGGAGCTTTTGGTCGAGTTGGACTGGAGTGGGTCACTCAAGTCAGAACATCCACCAGCTTGGATGGAGGCATATATGTGCACAATGGACAAAGTCTGAAGATGGTTCTCAACACACCTGATGATGTTATGGATATTTTGTTCTTTAGGTTTGTTTCTATCAGAAGAATGAATTTTTTTTTTTTGTCAAATCTATAGTCAATCACTAATGCCTTTCTTGAATTAGTTTCAGAATGTATCGTATAAGTGGAGAAAGTAGAGAGGAGCTCACGCCAAGGAACCTCAAAGAGAAGACTACCTGTTCTCCCAAAACATGTAAAACCTACAAAATCAGTTATAATAGATGACATTTTCCTAAGTTGAACTATAGTAAATTAGTTGTTTCTGCCTGGTCCAGGGTCAAAGATGCTTGGATGGCAATTATGCACTGATGTCACTTACCCTGTGCTGCTGATGGGAAAAGGTTTTCCACCTCCTGGCCCAGTGATCTTTAGTTTGAGGCTCCAAAAAATGGACAGAGTCCTTCAAAAATATCTTTTGGAAGCAGCTTATGCTTTTGTTCCTCAGGTAGGCTTTTCAGCATAACTTTATTGCTGAAGATCCACTTAACAGATCCACTGTTTTTTTACTTGTAATTGCCATTGTTTATTTATTTACCAGCAAAATTCCTGGATCCCACGTGAAGCCAACCTTCTCATCTTCCTTGGAACCCCACAGTCCAGTATTCCCAGAGATATGTCTTTGGACTTCAGTCTCAGTCCTCAGAGGCTAATTCTGAAAATTGTTCACCCTCTGAAAACCATTCTCATTCAAGGTTACTTATATAGTTAGAGTGACAAAGATGTGTAAATTGAAGACATAGCAGTGCAAAATGTGTGCATGTTATTGTCTATGTATTATTTGCATAGATTCTCATAGATTCGCCATGGTTCTACCTGAATGATAGCATCTTTCTCATCTTGTATTGTTGTCCACAGGGCAATTTGATGAATCGAATGGTCAATGGTCAGGAAGAGCCGAAATATTAATAGATGACAAGTACCATTATTACCTGAAGGTAATGAAATTTGATGTTCAAAGCAGAACAATGTACAGCATTTCATTAGAGGGAAAATTTTATATTTAATATATTGTATATGTATTATCTCTTCCTCCCATACTTCAGGGATTGATGGAGACTCTGAGTCTTCCATTAGAAAAGAAAACACAATACCAGCTGGAGGCCAAGTTTACAGCAGAGGGGCATCCAGTCATATTCTCTGTTAATGTCACACATGGGCTCAACAGGAAGATCAATGTCTCTGCTAAGCTGAAAAATGTCTTCACTAAGGATGCTTCCTTTTCAGGCAAGACCTTTATCTTTGGCCAACATTAAATGCATCATTTTAAACACACTTACACGTGAATATATCCTTTGAAAACAAGCTTCCAACTAGCACCATGATGGATAGTTGGTTTGAGACTCCAAGACACCCCGCTTAGAGGCTCTATGTAGCACCCTATAGAGATTGTGTCACTTTAGAAAAAAATCTCAAAGGGAGAAAGGATCCACATTCATGAGGCAATCACTGGTACAGTGATGATCAATAGCAAATCCAAAGATGTATTCAAAGGCAATGGTCGTAGTGACAATAAGGCAGTCTGGAAGAATCATGTTCAGAGCTTACTCAACACTGAATGACTGGCACGACTTCACACTTCACAGAAGGATTCAGGAATTTAGATATGCATGGCCCAGGAAATACATTAAATGAAGAATTAGTAAATTGCTATTTACTATTACTCAGGAGATGGCTAACTCTGCTAGGGAGTGGTAGCATTAGTAGTTGCTGTGAGAGCTAGGATGCTTAACTGTCTAAGAAAGCTTTGAAGAACCTTTTGTAAGAATAATGGTAATCAAATTCACTGAAGAAAAAGCTGTGATTTCAATACATTCTGAAGAAAAGCATATAGTGGATCAAAAGTTCTATCTGACTTCATCCACAGTGCAGGTGGAGCGGAGGCAGGATGACAATAAGAGGCAGTATTCGGTGGATGCTGGGTTCCTGTTGCCTTACTTACTTAGCACCAGGATCTTTGGACTACTTGAACACTCAGAGTTGGAGTGGACCTCTGGTTTGAGGATCAGATATGGGGTGCAAGGTTAGAGAGCTAATCTTCTGGCATTAAAACAATTTAGAGAGTAGCTGATTAACTGATTTTATGTTTCTCTAGAGGACTCAGAAAATATGCAAGAGTGCCACATGTCTCAGAACCTGAGACATGAAGTCAAGCCAGTTGAGAAGCACTATGGCACTACAATAGAGCATGAGCTCCAGTGTTCCCACATCACCTTCATCAACCACAGGGTAATAGTATTGTATTATATCTCAAGGTTTTCACAAGCTGAATATGAAAGGTCATATCATCATTGTGTTGTTCTGAATTACAGATTCAGATACAACATGAAAGGAGTCCTATTCATATCCAGTCTTCACTTGACCTGAGCTATGGCAATCACTGGAACCAGGGTAGCAACAAACAAAGAGTCCTCTTGAATCAGTCCCTCAGGAACCAATCTGGACATAGTCTGACCAGTTATGCGCTGGAGGTGAAGCTTTCTTCAATATCTGGCATATTTTGTTGTACTGTACAGTTCCAAGATCCCTTGTACAATCTTGAACTCAGCATGTCTGTGTGTAGTTTCTGTACCTGTTCTTCTAGTGTCCACTTGGGTTTCCACCAGGTTTTTCCTTTGCCAATGGGTGAAACTGGCTATGCTAAATTGCCCCTGGGTTTTTTTATGTGCAAACCAATTCCAGTGTACCTGGGCTAGGCTGCAAATCCACAACAACCCTGACCAGAATAAATTACTGTTTTATTGTCACATGTTCATATTAACTTGACTTCTCTATTTAGTTTCTCTGTTTACTTCAGTTCTATGACATGGCTGAGTAAAATGGCTAAGCTGAAATCTTCATATTTCAGTTTAGCTTACGAATCCCAGACAAAGGACTGAATTGCAGGACTCAGTTCCTGTACTCCCACCAGAAAAGAAGGCAGTCTGAGATGAGCACCCATCTGAAGGTCAATTATAATGACCAGATTCCCCTAGTGGCTGGGCTTCATTGGAAAGATATGTCTGCGAAAGCTTCATTACGGAAATGGGAAGGTACTGGTCTATTATAGACTTTCAAGAGTTCTGCATTCCTGACAAGCATATATCAAGCTTCTGCTTCACTTCTTCAAACTGCAGGATCCTTAAACATGGACACACCTTGGCTATATGTCTACATGGCTCATAAGTTATCTCAACTCCAGCATGGTGCAACCCAATTCACTTCTGAAATCACAACCCGCAAGTTGGTTACCATTCACAACTTGAAGCTTGATGGCCTCTACAGGGAAAGGGGCAGAGACAGAGAGGGACACTTATATGTATTCACACCAACAGTTAGCTATCTAAAGGTAATCATGGGGCATCTTATGATGTATTATAATATTCTGTAATTTACTGCACCCAGCTTATTAGGAATACAGATAATCCCAGGACAGATTCACTTATGTGTGTTTGCTTTGCTCCAGGTTGGTGGCTACCTCGTAACAGGGAAACGTAGAGTTAACGCCTCGTGTTCCATCAGCACAGCTTGGATGCCAACCTTGAGAGGTGAGATTTCACTGGGGAATGGAAAAGTGTTGAAGACTCTGGATATGAGCAGCAGCTATGGCATGCAGAACCTCAACATCTCCTCAAGCCTCAACATTGTGGATAAGGTACGGGACCTACTGAAACCACAAAAATGGGCCCATGCTTCCTGAGGCACTATGCCCTTTCTTGAGTCACATCTACGTTTGGTAATTTCTTATTTCAGAAACTGAAGAAAAAATTCTTGATGATGACTATGACTCTGTCAGACTTAAACAATTCTTATCTTGAGCTGGATATTGGTGGTAGAGTGGAAGAGATGAGGAAGTATGGGAACTTGTATCAAAAACGATGGGTTCTGCACTTCAGGTATAATAATCTTTTTTATGGTTTATTGCTTAATTATTTATTTCTGATTACGAGATGTTACGGTTAAAACAATAACAAAAACAGCCATGGTGATGTTACTGCTTAAATGTAGATTTCAACTACTACTGTTGTCTGTATTCCTTTTCACAGGCAGCCATTTAAGTTTCTCCCACAAAGTCTACAGCTCCAGAAGACATTCACTATTGATCTGTATAAGGGAATCTACAGTCTTGAGTCAAAGCTGCTGCTTAGTGACAACAGAAAAGCTATTCATGTGCTGACTCTTGGATTTCCACCCCAGCAATATCAACCATATGTATGTTCTAGTTAGCCATCATTTCAGATTTCTGTTTTTAATTGTTTTAAGTTATGATTATGCAGTTATTGGATGTAAATCTTTGAGTTGGCTGGTAACTACATTGTTCTTGGTCTTAGGTGTGTTCCTCCTTGATTAATTCTTTTAACTTGGAAAATGTCCCACAAGACTTGGAGATTTGCATTAGTATCCACAAAAACCAGGTAGGCCAAAGAACTAAACAGTGTTCCATATTAAGAAGGCAGAAATAGTTCTTGAACATCTCTGTTACAAGGAAATAGATACCGTTATTAATTTATGCTCTGTAAAGTAATGGCATCCTACCATGTAAGAACATACAGGCAATTAGGCTAATTTGTCTAATATGAACTCTTCTCTCCTTCAACTTTGCAACATTGTGCGTCTTCGTCCACTACTGCCCCTTAAGGATGCTGAGATCTTGGTCCAGGCTTTTGTTACTTCTAGACTAGACTATTGCAACTCTCTACTCAATGGGCATCCCTCCAAAAGTCTTCTTCTGTTATTATTCAAAATACTGCTGCAAGAATTCCGACTCATGCAAGGAAATTTCAGCACATCACACCTGTACTTGAGCCACTTCACTGGTTGTCCATCAATTGATGTATTCAGTTCAAAATCCTGGTACTGACCTTTAAAGCTCTCCATGGTCTGAGCCCTCTCTAAATGGTCAATCTTAATGAAAGCTACACTCCCTCACATACAGGGGTTAGACAATGAAACTGAAACACCTGTCATTTTAGTGTGGGAGGTTTCATGGATAAATTGGACCAGC
>JAOUQY010000044.1:17950865-17962746 GCA_028566355.1 Doras micropoeus | reverse complement strand
TTTATGAGCTGGAAGCCCAAATTATGTAAAAATAAACAAATAAATACTTGAAATTGTTTAAATTGTGGGCCCTGAATATATAATCTATCTAATCAAAAAACCTTTTGAATGGAATTATGGAAATTAATCAACTTTTCCATGATATTGTAATTTTTTGCAATGGGTCTGTATCATTTACACACAATTTCCAAGCATTGTTCATACATCTGAGCTCTGTGTACCTGCATGAAGTACATCTGCAATATCTCCTTGAGGTCAGTATGTTGCTCCATGACTTCCAGAAGCATCTTATTGACCACCTTCCTGCAGTCTTTCAGTTCTTTCAGGTTGATGTCCCGTTCCTCAAAGGTCTCCTTTGTGGTGTTCTTACTAGAACGGATCTCCTTTGTCAGCTTGAAGGACTGCAGTGGAAGCAACAATGCCAAATTTAAAATGATATTGGGCCGATTTAGTACAAAGCTCATATAGGGTTGTTATTTCAGAGTTGGTCTCTAAGGAATAAGAAAAGGAAACTGGCAAACACATTGATGGATAACATCTGTTAATCCACCATGTTGTGGAATCCTGTTCCAAGAAAAAGCATTCCAAGAAAAATGCAGTATAGCAAGCTGCTGCATAAAGATCAAACTGCTTCAGCTCAATATGGGGACCTGGGCCCTTAATAACATGAAATAAGATGTTTAACCTGTTTAGTGGCCCTGTCCAATTTCTCCTGCTGAGACCTGAGCTCCTTTTTCAGAGAGACAATGTGTGCTTCGAGATCTACATTTCTTTTTGTCTGAGCATCTTCCTCTTGCTGCAAGCTGTTCAATGATCTGCTCATGACCTGTCAAAGAAAGCAAAAAATGAAACCATTAGAAAGCAGACCTTGAACTATATTTGCTTATAAAAACAAAGAAAGCCAGTCCCTGTGACTACCTTAATATCTGGATTATTATGTTAGTTTTCTCCTTTGTCAGGTACTATGACTTACAGTGGCTTGCATAAATATTCATCCCTTGAACCTTTCCACATTTTGCAGTGTTACTACCTGGACAACTATCTTTGTCAGTCAGAAAATAATCATTTGAATGGAGTAAATGAAAGTGTCAGGTGATTTCAAATGTAAATACAGCTGCTTGCTAATCGTGTGTTAGAGATGATATCTATACTGAATGATCACTGCATTAGGAACACCTGGCAGGTGGCATATGATCACTGATAAAGTGCACCAATTGGTGATTACATCACAACTGGCTCTCATATGTAAGGTGCTGACCTGTCCACTGCACAGCAGAAGGCAACATTTATCAGCTATGGGTAAACGGAGCAACTGAGCGACTTTGACCACGGACAGACAGATGAAGCCTAGAGGTGTGGTGTTAGTGTTTCAGCAACAGTTGCACTTGTGGGCTGTTCCTGTACCATGGAATCACGGTTGTACCAAGAGTGGGGGAACCATCAACAAACATCCAGACAAAGGTCACAAAGCGGCCGGTCACATATGGTTGATCCGAGAGGCTAGCGTTGCTTGTCAGGACTGGTATCATAGCAACGATATGTCTTAGTGGAACAGCTCACCCACCAGTACAACAGTGGGCAAATGCAACCACTTTCGGCCATGAACTTGGGACGTACCCTGCACTGACTACAGTACAACAGCTGTAGACCAGCATGTGTGCTGCTGTTGACCACCCGTAATCACAACCAATGCCTCGCATGGGCCAAAGAAATGCGTCAATGGAGTCCTGTTTTCTGTTGAAACATGCTGATGGACGGGTCTGTACCTGGCGGAAACCACACAAAGCCGCATCTCCTGGTTGCAATGTTGCAGTGCTACAGACCGGTGGTGGTGGGGTGATGGTCTGGGGAGCCTTCCCTTGGTATGCCCTAAGACTGTTAGTCATCGTACCACACAGCTTGAATGGCGAAAGTAACAGGGACCTCTTAGCTGACAATCTGCACCTGTATCTTCACAAAGTCTTTCCCGACAACAGTGGGAGGAACAAGACAATGAATTCTCATTACCTTGGCCCCCAAACTTGCCTGGATGTTTGCCACCTGAAAAAACCCCTAAACATTGCATATTCCACTGAACACCACTAAATCAATTATTTAAAAATTACATTTCAGAAGTGACTAGTCAAATATGTAACCAAGAAGCCCAGGGTAATGCTCAAAGTATGATGTTACCTCTAACATGCTTCGCTGTGGGAATGCTGTTTTTGAAGTATGTCTTGGAACAAACCAAAGATAACCATCTTACTATGTTACAAACATCTGGTTCCTAATAACTTGCATTTCTCACAGCCAGATCTATGTACCTTTACATTTACATTTATGGCATTTGACAGATAACCTTATCCAGAGTGACTTACGTTTATTTCATTGGTTACTTTTAGTTTTTCTCTCATTCCTGAGTAATGAATAGTATATAGTGAATAATACGTTTTAGGAGTTAGTCATTAAAGAAGTACATTTCCCTGGAACAACATATAAAAATGTGAAAAATGCTTAGGTCTAGGAGAGCAGAGATTAGACATAACATCCACAAACACTTAGACAGACCTCAATGTTTTCCTGAAGTTCTCTGATATGGCGTCTCTTGAACTTGACCTTCTCATCTGCTGCCCTTTTCTGTTCTTCCAACTTCAATTTCTCTTGATATTCAGGACCTACAAATTGAAATGCATGTGAGTATCATGTTTGCATCATCACACACCCTGGGTACATTTATTATTAAGGAAAAGCAAATGTGAAATTTAACATTACAATACTTCAATATTTGGTTTAGTAATTTATGCAAATTCTGTATTCAGCGATCAACAAATAACCGATCTAAAAGAACAGGAAATTGTGCACATACTAGACTCTGTGACCTTCTTAAAGGATTTGCGATAGGTGCTGTTATGATTATTTAGCAGGTACATGGTGTTTTCCAATGCCTTATTTTCTTTCTCTGCCTTGCAGATCTTGGCATCCAAATCATCACCCTTGCGCTGAAGCTCCTCCTTCTCTTGAGCCACCTTAAGACAGAAACACCAATCAAATATAGGACAAGAAATTTCTTCATCTGCCATTGCCCATGAAAGGCAGAAATATTCAACTCACATGTAATACTAACAATCATAAAACTCACTTATAATATTATAAGGCAGTGAAAGATGCCAAGCTGAGTTACTGTTATCCCCCAGTAACTCATTATTAATATCTATAACAGCATGTCTCCAAATGTTTTATTCCACTCATACCACAAAAATGATCCATTTACGGTTACATTTAATGTTGTGTAATGTTCATGAACAAAGGTACTTCCTGTTATCACTTAAGCTATAAATATATAAACAGTCATTCCATCAAGTTAATAACAAAAAGCAGCTTATCATTTTACCAAGAAAGCAAAGTCATTTGTCCTGAAGACTTCCCCATGGTGAAAAATTAAAGTTAAAAGCTCTGACACTCCTCCAAAAATGTTTATGTTCTCAACAATTACATATCTTAATCCGTTTATGTGGATCTATCTTTGTAATTGGTACTATAAAAAGGATATTGTTAGAAGTCCGCTGGCCATATATCATAATAGAATGAACACAATAATATGAACCTGTGATTTGCAGCCAACACTACTGTATTGTCAAAGATGATGTTACTGAAAAATAATCAACACTTTCCAATCAATTGGATTTGAGAGTTCAATAGCACTGTGGTATAAATGTGAACAAAAACTCTCTATTAAAAAACAAGAGAATGGAAGTATACAATTTAAAGGAAAAAGGCAAACATCCATTTCAACTGTAAGAATAAACTTACAGTAGAAATATGTTAGGCTCTAGAAATAAAATATTGCTACCTTGATAATATAATAAGCCTGTGATTTGTCTTCCTCTCCCTCCGGTGCAGCCATGGAAATGGTGACGATCTCATACTTTTTCTTCATCTTGTTAACTTTGGAGAGTTGTTCATGCAACTGGGCCCTGCAAAGAGGCATTAAGCATTGAATGACCATATGGGTCCTAGGATGTGGGACAAGGGACAGGAGCACACATTAAAAAGATCACTGCCCTGATAGTGTTTGTGTCATGCCCATGGCCGCCAGAGGGCACCCAAGACACCCTGTGGGAGAACTACAGACTCAAACTACAACTCCCACAGGGTCCATTTAATGAGGCGCACCTGCTGGCGGCCATTTTGTAATCACCTTGTGTAAAGGCCCCAGGGTATATAGAAGGAAGTCTCCAATTCTCCCCAGCACGGATCAACTCTACGCCAAACTGTTTGTCGGCGCCCTAGTCTGCCGAATTTCTCAAAGTTAAGTACTTTCTCACGTTTTGGTTTCACTTTGTTTCATTGATACTTTGTCACTGGTTTCACTTTGCTAAGTTCCTGTTTTGTCTTTGTTTTTTTTCCCTAGTTTGTCCCAGCCAGAGCGTGGGGTCTACCCTCCCTTGCCTCCACGTTTGGACTGCCTTTGGCCTTGCTCTCAGTTTACCGTTTGCCCTGTTCCCGTTGCTCCTTGTATTTTGTTTACCACGCTCTGTGCTTTCATATTTTTAAATGTTTAAAGAACTGTCTAGTTTGTTTAGTCACTGCGTGAAAATAAGTTCAAATAAGATTCAGTAGCCTGAATCAGTGCAGTCAGCCAAAGCAGTTGCATTATTGGTCAAATATGTGATTTTTGCATGTCAAGTCCATCAAATTTGAGCTCAATGAGAAATTTTGTTAGCAAAATCTATTTGCCCCAGAAATCTGCAGAGCAAAATCACTCTTCGCAGCGAATTCCATTAAATTCAATATGATTTCACGAAATGTCACTGACAAAATTCTAGTTGGACTGGAGCAAAAGACTTACCCACATTAATCTTGTAGCCAAAATGCAAAAATATGGAAGTCAATGTTGCCTCCTAATCATGTCCCACCTGAGCCCTTGCATCTCCTTTTCAGTGATCTTGAGCTGCTTGCTGTGCATTTCCCGATGCACACAGATCTCCTCCTGCCTCTCCTTCATGGCTGTCTGCAGCTGTAGCTTCCTCTTCTCTAGAGAGAGGACGCCATCCGCCTTGTCATACAGCAGGGTCTTGATGCGTTTTACCTCTAGCTGCAGGATGTTGTTCTCCACAATGCTGTCCTAATGCAGGGAGAGTATCAAGCTGACCGGATTTGATATGGTTCTTGTGGGACAGTATGCTTGCAATTTTTCAGCAAACAAATTATCAGGTAAGATCTACATCAGTATAAAGTAAACAGGACCAAAACAGAAATACATGCAGTTGGTCATTTACTACTTCAACCAGTATTGCTTCTGTATACCAGATGGAAATGGATCATCTTTGTTGTTTATAAGAAAGTGTTTTTTAAATAATGGCTAGCTTGAATGACCCAGGGACATTGTCCAGGCTAAGTAATGAATGCTACCCAATTCATTTTTACCCAAGATGATCAAGATTACCCAAGATGAATGGATGAATTCTGTTGAACGATTGAATAATTTTGGTCCTGGCCACAGAAGACAAAACACTGCTGTAATTTAGCCTAAATGAATGTGGTTGTGGGTGAAGACCTGTTTCTTGAGACAGAGTTTCTTCAGGTCTTTGTCCAAGGTGTCAATGATGAGGTTCAATTCCTCAGTCTTTGTGGTCAGGCCTCTATTTTCTGCCCCCATCTTCTCGTTCTCTTTCCTCACACAACGGATATCATTCTGAGAATACACAGGCACATGAAATCTGCTTCACTATAAATCTACTGTAAGTCTCTCTAGACTGTCCTTATTACTCACTGAATTGTACTGGCCAAGGAAAATTTGATTTTAATCTTACTGTAAGGACAGTCCTTTCTCAATAAGAATCTTACATAGCTTGATGCTTGGAGAAAGGCAACATTCCCCTGCTACTTATTTTTACCAGTTTATCTTCACCTGAAGCTTCTTGAGCTGTGCCGCAAGCAGAGCAGCTGCCTTTTTCTTTTCCTCCAGTGCCTCCCTAATCTCAGAGACTTGCTTCTCTAGCACCTGTTTCTCCTCCTTGTTCATGTTGCCGCTCAGATGAGCCACCTTCCCCTCCAGAAGCTGGATCTGGAACTCCTGGTAAAGAAAGAAAAGTGTGCAGAATGAAAATTCAGGTAGAGGCTTTTATGTACATCAGTTGGAATCATAACAGGCAGGATTGCTTTTTAACCTCACCAACTGAGATGCTGTAATGTGGCACTATTAGACAAGTATGAATATTCTTTTTGTTCTGGATGCCTTGCCTGGTTGTTGATGTAGTCCTGCTGCTTGAGAGCGTTTTGGTCCAGTTTTCTAAGACGGTTGTCTAGGCTGGACAGAGATACACGACTGCCTGTGATATCTGCTATAACATTCTTCTTCTTGGCTTCCAGCATCTGCAGCTCCTGCTTTTTTTGGAAGAGGAGCTCATGTTCCCGCTGCAGTTGGGTGTCAGTTTCCTATATACAAACGAAAACACTGCTAGGAACTGTGGTGAGGAAAATGCACAATATCCCATACCACTGTTGAATGCTCAAATATGATTGGTGTTTTCTATAACTGATTAGTGTTGATTAGTTTTCTATAACAACTCACTTTGAGGTGTTTCTCTTGGTCTTGGTGCAACTGCTCCATCTGTGAGGCTCTCTCCTCCACGCTAAGGGCCTCCTCAGTCACGGCCTGAAACTTCTCTTCTAGAGCGATGTTATACTGCTGCACATCCTGTAATCTGCAGGAAACACAGAGTGATCTATACAGGCTAAAAGCATTCAACTTTGTGCTGTTTTTACTTTCAACATTAACAAGTTTTACATAAGAGAAACTAAACCTGCAAGTAATATAAAAAAATCTGTAATAGTCTCTGTTTAGCCATGAGCACAGTGGTGAAGAAACAACCGACTGACATGGTTTATGCGGTTTAGTCCTTCTTGGGAAGCAAGATTTAAAGTGTGGGAAAAACACTTTATGTGTGGTGCTAGTCCAGGCTCCTTCACCGCTACCTCCATATTTCGAGCGTTGTCCGTAATGACAGAAATGTTGCATTTAGCTTTTTCAAGCTCCCACTCTGAAACAGCTGATTTCCTCGGCTATGTTTACCCCAGTGTGTGACTCGAAAAGAGGGTGACTTTGGAGTACGAAGCTTGCCCTTTCCCGCTCTCTGGTGATTACATGTGCTGTGTTAGTGACATAGCTCTGGGTAGCCCTTGAAGTCCACCCATCTGTGGTTATTGCTACACTGTCTGCCTCTTTCAAAGTTTGCATCATGTTTGCTTTTGTTTTGAAGCTGCTAGGCTGTTAATGAGGTGGAAGTGTTGTATGAAAGCATGAGATATGATGTGCTAGAGACGGTGGGTAGCCCTCTGCTGTTCAAAAATGGTATTACATACATTAGATGGCATTATAAACAGAGTGCACATGATATTGTGATATGTCCACGATGCACATCGTCACATTTTTGCATTGCAATGCATCGTGGCACGATGCATAGTTAAACCCGTAGTAGATATGCACATTTTAAGTACATAATGTTAATATGTCCATATTTGTTTTGGGGCCTTAAGTGGAGACTACCCATGCCCAAAGTATTCTTTATTTTTGACAATTTTATGATTTTTATCTTTATCTTATGATTACTTTGGCAGTATTATAGTTCTCAACACATTTAGCTTGAACACAAATTGCATAGTGTGGAGCATTCTTGCAATAAGAATTCACATCTCTTTCTTCTTTTCCTCAATAAACTATATTCAAAGCAATTCAATGTTCACGGGCAAATGAAATTAAAATTAATTTACGCTAGCTACTGTATCTATTTGATTCCAATTCATTACAAATGAAATACTTCTCTTTTTTTTATATATATATAACTTTGATACAGTTGTTTTGGTTGGTGAAATCATTCTCCCTTCAGTATTCTCTGTCAATTTCATTAGGTCACTAAAGCTGTTTGTTATAATGAGACAGAATTACTTTGCCAGTTTATCGCTGATGTCCTTCTTGATGCTTGCTAAGTGGGACCTCTTAGACTCCAGGTCTGTAGCAGTGCGGTCCAACCTGCCCTTTAGGCTCACCAGCTATGAAAACAGCAACATATGAATATCAGTGCCTCATCATTATAACCAGGTATATGATGTAGTCAGTGCAGCTATAGGAGCATGCCTCATCTTGCAAATGTGCACGGTTGCGCTCCTCTTCCTGAAACTGTAGCCGAAGCCTATTGTCCTGGCGTTCGACTGCACTGATCTTCTTCTCACAGTCCTTGTTGTTCTCCATCTCATTAGCCAGGAAGTTCTGCTTCTCTTTTATGAAAGCTTTGCGCTCACGGATCACATGGTTCGCCTCTGCCAGCAGCTGAAAATTAAGATGAAAATAATTTGTTTACACAAGCTCACTTCCCACACAGATTATACTTCTCAGTGTCTTAGTGTGGCTGAATACCAGAGCACACTGCTGCAGATCCTGGTCTTTCTTCCTCATCTGCTCGATGGAGTTCTCCCACTGGCTGATCAGCTCGTGTCTCTCTATGTGGGCCTGCTGCACCATCTCAACCGTCTTCTCCAGAGCCACCTGTGCTTGACACATAAACATACTCAAATGCAACATTCATTTTATCCTGTGAATGTGATGGACGTGAAGCTGACTTTAAGAGAAAGATGCAAAGAGTCCTGAAGAAAAAAATGGAGAGGAAAATAATGACATGATCATACTGTTTAACAGACCTGTGCCATGACAGTCTCAGTGACCTCATTTTCCAAAGCTTTTCTTTTCTGATTAGCATCTAGAGTCAGCTTCTCCACACACAGAGTCAGCTCCTGCATGGCACATACAAGAATATTAAATAAATATCAAATATTTAATTTCAAATTAATAAAGAAACGTGGATGATGCCTTTGGGTAAATTGATTGGTGTGTTAGTGTGTGTTGTGCTGGTATGATTGAATCAGACACAGCAGTGCTGCTGAAGTTTTTCAACACTGTGCTCACTCACTGTCCGTGCTATTAGACACACCTACGTTGTTGGTCCATTTTGTAAATATAAAGTCAGCGATAGTAACTCATCTGCTCCTGCACAGTTTGTGTTAGTCTTCTAATCCTTCATCAGTGGTCACAGGACGCTGGTCACAGGATGCTGTTGGCTGGATATTATTTGTTGGTGGACTGTTCTGAGTCCAGCAGTGACACTGAGGGGTTTAAAAACTTGATCCAATTGTACCATCACAAAACATACTAACACACCACCACCATATCAGGGTCACTGCAGTGCTGACACTGATCCAAAACCCAAATAATACCTGCTCTGTGGTGGTCCTGATCATTGAAGCACAGGGTAAAAGGGGGCTAAGAAAGTATGCAGAGAAACAGATGGACTACATTCTGTATTTGTAGAACTGCAAAGTGCAGCTGTATGGTCAGTGGAACTGATAAAATGGGCAAAAACTGTAGATACAAGGAGGTGGATTTAATGTTATGGCTGATTGGTGTATGTATGTTACATGACATGGCAGAAAAATAGAAGAAAGAGAACACTGTTTGCTATTAACATATTTTCAATAATTCTGGGGTTCGGTTGTTTTGAGACAGATTATCAGGAGAATCTATGATAGTCAGTCACAGCATGCAAAAGATGCTTTAGCAGGGCAGCCGAAAGAATGTCTTCCAAAACATAAAGTGTAAATATGGTACACCCACATGTCTTCAGACACTGTCTGTCACCATCTGTCACCATCACCCATGTGTCACTGACTAAGATTAAAGAGATATTAACAGACTCACTCTGATCCTGCTCTCGTCTTGCTGCGTGTACTTGATGATGGCCATGGTGTCCTCATCTTTGCGGGCATAATCCTCCAGCCAGGCATCCAGAGTCTGCTGGTCCCAGTTCAGCTGACCCTTCAGCTCTTCCATCTTCTGTGTGGCTTTGAAGATGTAGTTCTGAGCAGTGGAAAAACATTTCATTGTTTCTCATTATGGAATTGTGTGCTATGTAAAACTGAGACATCGGCTTGTGTACTCCATGTATGAAGACGATTCAGATCTCTGACTTACAAAATGTCTGACACAATCAATTCTCCCAAGCCCTTGTGAAACGGAAAAGAAAACCTATAACCTCCTGTGAGTTCTTCTTCTCCCGCAGTGATATCAGCTTGTTCTGCAGCTGGGAGTTCTCCTGATGCAGTCGCCCCATCTCCCTATCAGCCAAGGCCTTGAAGTGCAGCTCGGACTCGTTCTGTTTATCTACAGCCCTGCTTAGAGCCTGCACACAAACATGGCACATATCTACAGTAGAACAAGTCGCTTTTTTAAAAAATAAACTCTGGGCATGGCTTTAATGTCTTTTTCACCTGAGTGTGAGTGAGCTCCTGCTGGACATTTTTCAGATGTTCAGTCATGGCACTGATCCTCTCTTTGTGCTGGCTCTCTTTGTTTTCCACATTTGCTAGCTCTTTCTTTTTTCTCTGGAGCTGGTGGGGTGGACGAGATGTTTTTCACCATGGTTTTCAACATTACATTCATTTATTGCATAATATACTAGTATATTAGTATGATATTCTTGATTATGAAAGCAACTACTTGATTACTCTACTGTGACCTTGTGAGCAAATGCATTCAGTATAAAACTAAGGTAGCAGGTATGAAAGTGAAAAAAAAAATGTGGTGAAGCAGTCTTTTGTTTTTATGGTCTAAAGGTATGGAATGTATAACAAAAAGAATTCCATCCACTCTCCATCTGTAATTGGTATGTTACTTATTCTAACTCATTGCCACTTTCAGTATCGGTGCTCCAAGTGTTCAGCGCTCCAAATGTCTGTATCTGAGTTACATCAACGCTACCACTAGAAACAAACACTGGGGAAAAACAGAGATAAAATGTCAGCATTCTCGCTCTAATGCCTAATGTAGGCTACATCATTCCAGTTCTCAACTAGAGATGTGATTATTTGTTTTGTACCTGCTTACGATTTATTTATTTGGATCTATTTC
Source organism: Doras micropoeus (assembly GCA_028566355.1). Taxonomy (NCBI): domain Eukaryota; kingdom Metazoa; phylum Chordata; class Actinopteri; order Siluriformes; family Doradidae; genus Doras; species Doras micropoeus. Next base: position 17,951,807 of record JAOUQY010000044.1, on the reverse strand, counting down.
ACTAAATACTTACAAACTAGTAGCCTAATTTAAACCACCACAACCCTGACCAGGTGGCTATTAATGATCCTGTGAATGAATTAGACATCAAATGTTCATTTTTGTTTAATTTTTTTGCCAGCTTCATATCTGATTTTCTTGTGGCATTCAATGGGATCCCAGTCCCAGTACACACCTCTGTTCTCCAATAGATTCCCTGTGAATCTTTAGAGCAAGCTTTTTATAGTTAGAAATGGCGTGAATAATGTTATGAAACGTTACAAACACAACCAAAACTATTTCATTTGCATTTCTATTATGAACCTTACGTACCCTAGGCCTTCCTTACCTCATCCTCCAAAGCCTTATTCTCACTGTTTGACACTGGAATGGTGAATTTTCGGTCCCATCCAATCTCAGACAAAACCTCCGACAAAACCACATTAGCCATTTTTTGTAGCAGAAATTTCTGGAAATTTCTGTTCGACGGGACTTCAGCAGCTTTAATTTGACCTACTAAAGCTAGACGCTAGCCATTACAGCGTTGTGCTTTGGGTTGCTTAGCAACGGTGCTGCTTTTTAGGGGCGCGCCGTCTCCAGCCAATAGAGAGCGCCAAAACTGTGCTCATGGACCCGAAGCCACGGAAGGCGGAAGTAAAAGTCTTAGAAATATTTCAGCTAAGAACCCAGGTCGCTTTTGAACAATTTGTAGTGCTGCATAGTTATATTTTTCGCTATATTTAGCGACTTTTCAGACCCTCTAGAGACTTTTTGTAGTAAAAAGCGACTAGCGACAAATCTAGCGACTTTTTGTGGTGTTATTGGAGACTTTTGGAGACTCTGAACACACACGCTATTCAGTTGCTGTCCTCTGGGGCGGGTACTGCCGTGAGCCCCGCCCCACAACACTCAGTGCAGTCTCACACTCAGAGCAGACCCTCACCGCTCCACGTCCACACTGCA
>JAOUQY010000044.1:17892430-17907011 GCA_028566355.1 Doras micropoeus | reverse complement strand
GTGCTGAGAATGATCCACCACCCAAACAGTACCTGATCTGTGCTGGTCCTGTGGGGGTCCTGACCATTAGAGAACAGCATAAAAGAGGGCAAAACCCTAGTACAACCCTAGTTCAAACACAGAACCGTGTCTGTATACCAACAGAGCCCCTCAGTGGTGTGATGTGGCACTAACCATGTATGTGCATGTCTATGTTGTAATATATATAAAGTAAATTTTAATACTTGTCATGGCTTGTTGCTTGCTTGCTTTATTATTATTATTATTATTATTATTATTATTATTATTATTATTTAAAACATTCTTTACTATATTTAAAATGTATAAAACGCATAAAATGTACAGTATTTACTAGTGTTATGCTTGATCTCAATCAGATATCCTGTCAAGTTAGCTTATCTTAGCCTGCTAGGTAGCTGTAGCAGTCAAGAACTTAAACATGACTGCAATATCCTTCGGGTTATGTTAGCTAGCTAGCAAAGGAAGATTAGAAACAATTATCACTTTGATTTGTTTTCCCTGAAGGTTTTTCCTGAAGTGTATACAAGATATACTGTATAATCCTTTCAAATATCCCTTCAGGTTAGGTTATATTAGTTAGCTAGATGTCATTAGCTGAAAAGATTTTATTAGTAGATTTCCTTGAGCAAGATTCCTCTTAGAAATCCCTTTAGGTTAGCATAGCTAGCACTACCAGGGACAAATATGATATAAACAATCCTGTCAGAAGTCCCAGCAAACCTAGCTAGCTAGCAATAGCATGGGAAATTGTAGACTTCTATAAAAAGATATAGAATCCTTTCAGATATCCCTTCAGGCTGACTTATGTTTGCTAGCTAGCTAGCCTTCAAGGGGAAAATTAGACTAATTTGAATAATTCAGTCTTGTCAGAAACGCCCTCAAGTAAGCTTATCTTAGCTAGCTAGCATAAGCGATGATGAAATAAGATTTCTATGGACAACTTCTCTAAGAAATATCATCAGGTTAACATCTTATGTTTGCTAACTAATCATCTCAGAAATCCCTTCAGGTTATTTTATATTTAGCTAGCCAGCTATCAATCGCTAGCTGGGACAATTATAGATTTCTATGAACAAGATCCAATCTCAGACATGTCCTCAGGTTAGCTTATGCTAACTAGATAGCTAGGATTAGCAAAGACGAGCTTAGATTTATGTGATGATAACATCCAATCCCTTTCCTTCAGGTTATCTTGTCAGGTTAGCTAGCTAGCAAGCTTTAGCATGGAAGTTTATGATATAAACAAATAAGATATCCAGTGCTGTCAGAAATCCCATTAGGTTAGGTTATATTAGTTAGCTAATCAGCAATAGCATGGTTTGCTAACTAACCCTTTCAGAAATTTCCTCAGGTTAACTTATATTAGCTAGCCAGAAATCAATCGCTAGCTGGACAATTATAGATTTCTATGAATAAGATCTAATGTCAGACATCTCCTCAGGTTAGTTTATGCTAACTAGCTAGCTAGGATTAGCAAGGAAGAGCTTAGATTTCTGTGAGGATAACATCCAATCCCCTTCCTTCAGGTTATATTGTGTTGGCTAGCTAGCAAGCTTTAACAGGGAAGCTTATGATATAAACAATTAATATATCCAATCCTGTCAGAAATCCCATTAGTTTAGGTTACGTTTGTTAGCTAGTCAGCAATAGCATGGTTTGCTAACTAATCCTCTCAGAAGTTTCCTCAGGTAACTTATATTAGCTAGCCAGAAACCAATCGCTAGCTGAAGATGATATCCAATCCTGTCAGAAATCTCATCAAGACAGTTTATGTTAGTTAGCTAGCTAGCATTTAGAAGGGAAATTAGACTCATTTGAATAAGCTGTCCAGTCTTGTCAGAAATTCCCTCAGGCTAGCTTGTCTTACTTCGCTAGCTAGCATAAGCAATGACAATATACGATTTCTGTGATCAACTCCTCTAAGAAATCTCATCAGGTTATCTTGTGTTTGCTAACAAGCAAGCATTAGCAGTGATGTTTACCAAGATATCTAATTCTTTAGGCTAGCTTATGATTACTACTTAGCTAGCAAAAAAACTAAAAATAGACAGGAACATCTGAATATCGAAGTCTTCCTGCTTTTTAGGATTTTTTAAATTCTCTGGGTGTGTGAGCTGCAAATGGTATCACGTTCCCCCAAAATGGATTCTTGTAGAGGGATAAACTTAAACCTGAGGGGAAATTTTTTTCCCTAAATGGAACATTTTCTTGTGCAGACCCACAGACCAGAAAACACTTCTCCAAATGTTCAGGGAGACTTTAATACATGCTACAAAATATCAAGTGTAAATGACTGTAGTTATCCAGAGGTCAGGAAAGCGGCCGACGGCTGAATCGGATATCTTCCATCGGAGATTTAATAAAATCATTCCGGCTGGTCGGGAGAAGAAATGCAATTGGGTGAAAATGTCTGAAATATTGGTTGAGGTTAGAGTTATCTGTTAGAGATTTTGGAGCAGAAAAGATAAATATAATACTGTATCTATAGGCCAAATGTAAATGTGCATGGGGTTAAATATGCGCTGATTCTAAACATGGAAGCACTTGGAACATGGAGACACTTGGGAAGTTGGATATTGCACTGCTTCCAATCCTCTTACGTTATCTTTTGATAATCTATCTTTGATAAGTTATCCCTGAGGTCTAGATATTCATGCTCTTTTGATGTGCATGCATGGAATATTAATTTGCCAGAAGTAAATGTGTGGCAATCTTCACAACCTTCGCCAGCTACAGCGTTTTTCGTCTCAAGGAGAAACTAAGCGGCGTTGTTGGGAAGAGTGACTCAATAGCCCCGTTCCTATGCACCTTTTACTTCACAATCTGTCAGCTTTTTTATCCTGAGGAATGCCTTCTTTGACCATGACTAAAGCCTTGATTATGATTTGTTGGTGAAGATGGTGATGACACTGAAGGACTCATCAATATGATTGCGTGATGCTGTAACGCAGCCAACATGTGTGAAAGGGAAGCAGAGCGAGGGTGTAAGTGTGTGTTCAGAGATTTCAAGATGCACTGTGCGTGCTCAGAAACCTTGCTTCTCAGGAGAATCTTGCTCCATTAAGTCATTTGATAAATGGCAGTCCTTGCCTCTTTTTCACCACAGGAAACCTAATGACTCCCCATTAGATTCCTGACTTGTTCGGACGCCGGCTCTGATTACATTGCACTATTTCAGTATGGCCGTTCCGACTTCCAAGTTGTCTGCAGGTACTGTGTGAAGCCTGCTGTTTTGAAATATCTCAGTTGATTCAAAATTCTGAGACTGTAACCCCCAAAAAATGGGTTTTTAAGAAAATCTATCACTTTTCCCAAGACCCAGACCAAAAATGTTAGTTTAGGAGAACATGAACATTAATGTTTCTTTTTAAATCCACCACGCTGTTAGATTATGCAATCTGATTGGCTAAATGGAGTTGATTACATTTCTGTAAAAGCAGCTCTGACACCAGTTCTGGCCGTAATCAATCGGCCAGATCAATGAGCCAATCAATGAGCTTGTAGATGATTAAATTTAACTTACAGTTGGCAAGATGAAATGGCACAAAATTTGGTGTGCGTCTAAAGAGTGTAGTAGTGATGCAGATGCCACCCCAAAATTTCTACCACATAATTAGCTTTCATCACTGGCTTTGCTTTTAAGGGGGTTTTGTCATTGGCAGAAGATAAATCAAATGATGCTTTGACTGCAACGTTTATAAATAGTAAGTAAGTTAAATGCAATTTGTAAGCCTCTAGCCTATTAACTACCCATCCCTTTGCCACCCCCTGGCCACCCCAGATAAAAACTCCTAGAACCGTCTCTGAAGCTGTCCCTTTACATTTTCCTCCACGGGTAAATCTAAGGACAGAGGAGACTATGTGACCAGGTGTCTTTGTTAACTTGAAATGGGTGTTTATACCTGCTATAATGTAAGCAAGAACAGGAACTAGCTTGTTTCACAGATGGTACACAACCTTAAATGTAACTAGAAATAAATAAAGAAGCATGACACTCTTCAATAAATGAAAATTGCTTTTTAATAAATTGGCAAATTACTCATGAAACCCTTCCAGGACATTAATGTTAATGGAAAATAACACACCATCATTTACTGCAACAGAGTACCTACAAGTGGTTTATTGTTTAGATAATACTTCTTGTCTTCCATAATGTTATTTGTTTGTTGTTTACTGTGATGGTGTAACCTTCTTGGAAGCTCATCGATTACTTATTGACATCATCCTCTGTCAGGTGGAACAGTAGGAATGCTGCTTGCAGCTGCAAGCACTTTCAGGCGCTGAAACATTGATTCATCAGCTTCACTGCCAGTGGACTGCGTGCCATATACACGCCATGCTGCCTCTACTGCGCCAGCAAAGATATCCGGGTCTGCCTCTTGATTTTTAAAGGCCAAACTCTTCTTTAGCTTGTCTTTGCACTCTAGCCCTGCATACACACAGGTCTTATAAAAGCCCTTTTATGACTTTCAGCGTGCCCCTCCAGATCAGCAGGGGGAAGGGGGGCGATTATCGAGGTTGACTCAGCAAAGAGGGTTATTAGCTGCTAGCTTTGTGTCGAGGGGATTTGTTTAAGCAGACAGACCGCATGCTATGAGTTTTTAAGCTCTTTGGCCTTCTCTTGAAGCGAAAGGTGGGTCCAATTAAGGAAGAAAGGAGACAGAGTGCATAGAAATAGATAAAATAAATGCGTTTTTTTTCTGGTTGGAATACTCTGTCTAATGCTGGTTACAGATCAAATTAGCAACTTTTTCCCAGCTAACGATTTCAGGTTAAACAAACGTGTGTTTCCGAGAATGATCCAAGAAGTGTTACTCTTTCTGGGTGTTGTCACATTTATCAACATTTTCTACAACATAAATGCATGATCCATGTATTACTACCTCATGACTTGCACCAAATATATGCCATTTGGGCTGTTTTCACAAACAAACCTAGAGTCTTGCTAGTCTCAATTTCAAGTCTTCAAAATTTTTTTTTTCACCTTCTTACTAGGAAAAGGCATTAATGTTGAGTAAGAATTGAGCTGGAATTTTGGGACCTATCAGGATATAAGTCCCTAAGTTGTTTGACCAAACCGGGAAGTGAAGTAACTGATTACATGAACGTAAAATTTTAAACCAGGAACAGGAAATGGAACTAGATGTATAGACCGCATAGTGGTGTGTAATATGACCACTGTATAAAGTGACAGAAAGTGCAAAAATGAAGAGAAACTAGTATACCAAATGTCAAAATTGTTGCTTAGGCAGTTGAGATATGGATAGGTGTCAGTTATGGGGCCTCCTATGAACGAAATTTCACAAAATTTGGTGTCTGTCTAAAGAATGTGATGCTAATTCAGGGTGTGAAATTTCAAAACTGTAACTTAAGCAGTGCTTGGGATATTGAACTGCATCTGTAACTGTATTGAAGCATCCCGTATAAATGGAATTTCACTAATGTAAAGAATGTGGTACTTTGTGAAGTTTGAGCCTTTACAATACACAATACGGATTAACCTTAACCCTTTTATGGCTTTTTTTGGGGGGGGGGTCACTATATCTTCATCTGGTGCAGGTTTTTTTTTATGCTTGATGCTCTTCCTGGCACAACCCTCCTACTAGCTGGGCTTGGGACCGGCACTGTGTGTGTGGGTTTGGGGTCTTTCTCAGGGGCCCAACGGTGGCAGCCCTGACATTGTGACTTGAAGCCCCAACCTTCCATTTGACAACCTGGAGTCCTAACCTACTGGGCTACCACTACCTATGGAGTTACCTTTAACTGTTACAATGCACTGACACTGGAGACTCCTTCCGTGAGTTGTAAGTCAATGTCTCCTTTCAGAAAACAGTATGGTTGCTCAGAGTCGGTACCAGAGAGACTCAGATTATGCTTCTGAAATTCACACAGTATGTTACGTGACGTGTTTTATTGCTCAGGCCAGCTTTCCCCCAAAGTCTCCCACCCGTGATCGGAAAACAACGCCCCAGAGGTATGTCTCTTTTCTGCTTCTTTTAAACGAGACCCAGTTGCTAATGCATTGCTTAAATGTTCAGACCATTCAGTGTCATCATTAATGCTGTGTATACACAAGAGCAGGAAGCTTCATTCGTCTGTAAATTGATTAGCCGTCCTGAAAAGTGTGGTTAATTAACCGGAGCGGGCCGCAGTATAAATATTAATGAGCTTGTTTTCGGAAAGTGCTCTGTTAGTGTCTGATAGGGAAGGATTAGCACTGCAAAAGACAAAGCTGCTTTGTCATAAAAATTAATGCTGGATGTAGAGGGGAGTTTAACGATGCTAGAGGAGAGAGGATGGATCACCTGATAGACGAGGACAAAACTATCATTCATACTCAGAAATATACAGTATATGTTCTGTTGTATGGAGTTAGAAATGCGAAGCTGTGTCCTGATGGAGTCTTTGACAAAATGTCCAGAAATGATTTCATGACACGATATTTATAGATGCATGACTGTGAATATATATAAAGAGTATAAAGAGTAAAAAAAGAAAGCGTCTGTATAAGACGTGATATGAACTTTGACCCACAGCCTTAAAGGACTCTCTTCGGAGACCGTCTTCAGGCAGATCTCAACATGGACAATCAAGAAAGATGCTTCCAGTTATGGAGAGAAAGGTCGCTAATGAGAAAAGTTCAGCTAATTACCTGGATTGTTACACTACCTGGCTTCATAAACACATTTCACACACAACTAATGATCCATGTGCTTAGGTTACAGTGCAACAGCATGATAATATTGTTAATGCTGATCTACAAGACACAAAATGAATATTAATTATAGATTCTTTTTTTTCCCGCTTGAAACAGGATGAGAATTTTAAAAGATTCTATCTTATACTCTATTCTATAATTATTATTTCTTTTAATTTTTCTTTCCATCTTTTTATTTTTTAAAGAATGACATTCTAGCAATTTCCCAACATTAAAAAAAAATCATCAACTACTTAACCCTTTTCCTGGAGCTACAATATTACATAAAGTGGATTACTTATAGATTTTTTTTGCTTGAAACAGGATGAGAATTTAAAAATTGTGTGGCTCATATCTTTGATTATTTTTTTAAATAATATAAAGAATGACATTCTAGTAATTTCCCAATATTAAAAAAATCCAACAACTACTTAACCCTTTTCCTGGAGCTACAATATTACATAAAGTGGATTGCTTATAGATTCTTTTTTGTGTGTGCCTGAAACAGGATGAGAATTAAAAAATTGTGGCTTATTTCATTTGTTAATTTTTTTTAAATAAAAAAATTAATGACATTCTAGCAATTTCCCAATATTAAAAAAAATCTAACATCTATTTAACCCTTTTCATGCATTAGTTATAGATCCTGTTAGATTATTTTATTTATTTATTTATTTATTTTTGCTTGAAATAGGATATGAGAATTTTAAATTGTGTGGCTCATTTCTTTTACATTTTTTAAATGAAAAAAAAAATTGAAAGACGTTCTAGCAATATCCCAGTCTGAAAAAAAATCCAACAACTACTTAACCCTTTTCCTGGAGCTACAATATTACAGCGTCGGTGCCAAAGACTGTAGGAAAACAATTCCGAAGACAAAGAAATTGATTTAGCTGTAGTGCGGACTCCTGGAGGAGCTCCAGGTTCCTCTGTGTGCAGGTCTATTTTAGCTCTCCATCACAACAAGGAGATGGAGAACATCAGAGCTAAGGCAAGCACAGTATGAACCCCTGATAAGATGTTGAGCCAAGAAAGCTATAGCCAAGACAGCTATTGATTTCATTAATGAAGAAAATTAATACAACTTTTTATTTTATTACATACTGTATACCTCTAACAAAATATGATCAGTTATCAATAACTTAGGTAATAAAGTGAGGAACCATTAGACATAACGTTTTTGTTTAAATGATTAAAAGAAATGGAACTGGAAATGGAAGAAAAGCCTTTGGTTCACAGTTCCTGGGGTGAGTATTCAGAGTTGAGTTATGCACGCTTAATGAGTAACTTTACCTCGTGTTAAAATTACTGACTCTGAATAGAGCCCTTAGATAGCACTTGGATAAATTCTGTAAAGTTATATAATGGATTGCAAAGGTGTTATCTGTGTTTACGGAAAACGCACGCTGTTTTTCATGGATTTATCCACAGTGCTTCTACATCCCGAAATGTCAGGAGGATCATGCTCCTATTCCCGCTGTGATAATGAATATCGCAAAGATGTTGCAGGAACAGAGCCACATCCTGTGCTACTACGATCCCTCTGATCATCGGGCCAACTTCCTCCTGAGCCGATTATATGGGAGCCGCGCCATTTTCCTCTCTTTATTCTGGCCTTCTTGCATGCTAGTGGGAGGAGCCAGTGTCATCTTGCTGGCCAAACTTCCCCAGTACTTGACCATCCAGTGCGAACTCATCAGCGAGCACTCCAAGTGACTCAGTTTAAGTTTTTCATGTTCTGATCAATCAAAATTGCGGTACAATAGGGTTTACGTTTATATTTATTTATATAATTTATATCTAAAATAACCCCAAAAAATGCACAGGAAACATTATAATCACATACTCGTAATTAGGAAGAAAAGGAAGAATCAGTCATGCACTCATTATAAAACATGGTGGAAAATAGTCTCGTTTATTGTATAGAATTTCAACAAGTTAACAAAGTAAAGATTTTTTTTTTTAATTCAAGAATATATATTTTTTAACAAATTTTTATTACTGGTTTAAGAAACACGGATATAAAACTAAAATCTATCTGACAATGAAGCTAAATAGGCTGAAGTATGTGCTTTAGTGATACTGCTGAGAAATTCAACATGGCACAATATTTGTGGTAATGTACCTAATTTGAAAAAATAACTTGAAACCTGAGATAAGGATAAAGTGCTAAATAACAACATTGTACGCTATCATGTTGATGTTGGACATAGTAAAATGGTGTTAGATCACACAAAACTAAAACGTCCCGCTGAGTTTCTGCAGGCGTTAATTACTAAGCATGTTCATGCATCATTACATTTGACAGCAAAGCAAAAAAAATGTGATCTGTGTCTTCAGTCTGGTCTAGAAGCTCTTGATACTTCACCTTGGAGGAATTTGCATAATCTGTTTAATGCCTCATCCAAAGCCATGTAAGAGGACTCTGAATACATGGTAACTTTCCCTGCGTATTGTAAATGTTGACGTAACTTTGAATGGCAGTGAACACGTAAATGCCTGATGCAAAGGCAACAGTAAGGGTTCTACAGAGAACCTTTAAGGGTTACCCAAAATGACTCCTGTAGAGTCGCCCAAGGAGCCCGGTGAAAAAACTAAGCTGTTAAAATTCAATCACCGAGCAAAATACACTAATAAAAACATCATATAAACTTTTCTTCGTACCCTGATCAAATTCTATCCCCAGACTAGAAAAGCTTCTGGATAGCAGAACATCAAAGCAAGCAGAACTTTATCAGTAGATCCAGCCTTGACACATGGAGGTCTGATCAGTTCCTGGTACATTTACTGAAGACCAAAGTAGTACCAAATCCTTGCAAAAAACAATCTAGTGTGGCTTTTCTGGGTGGATCTTCCCCCTGAGCCTTGCACTGGATATCTTGGGATTCTGGGTGTGAGGCGGGAACATAACCCGGAAGATATTTATATTTATCTAGTGGCAATTTCAAGTCAATCAAAATCGATCCACCTGCATGTTTTTGGAGATCGGAAATAAAACGGGACCCCAAAAGAAAAGGACATGGTTGCTAGGAGGACATGTGGAACTCCTCGCAGTATCCTCGTAGTTCAGGATCAAACTGAGGACACTTGAGTGGTGAGACACTAAGAACAAACTGCTTCCCAACGTCCTGCATGTCAGGACCATATTGTATGACCACGATTATAACACAAATATAGATATTTATTCATTTGCTTTCACCCAATCAAGATAATATAATAAGCATTTTAAGGTTAAAGGTGTTGCTCAAGAACCCATTTATGGGGCAGTCCTGAGATTTGATTGCCAGTTCCAAACCTTAACCACATGGAGCTGGGTTAGCTGCCTTAATCTTCCTCTTCTGTGCTGGGGCAGCAGGACCTGTAGGGCAGAAATCCGTGGATTATGTTCTGCCCTGCTGTGCTTTGCTCATCCTCCATGTCTTCTTCTTGGATGATTTCGTTACACAGGCAAGCCAGGTACTGTGTGAGCGTGACCAGACCGACCAGCAGCATTCCTCCAAACAGGACAAGGCTTGGCCACACCAGGCATTGCAGCGCCATGCTCAGGTTGTGCCGCTTCGTCAGGATGGCATCCTCCGGGTAGCGCTTGTTGCTCAGGTGGCACCTAATAGCCTGGTCTCGCAGTTTACTGAGGACATGTTTGATTCTCTGAACCTCTTCCAGGATGTCACATTTGTTTTGGTGGTTCTTTGGGGTATAGAAACACTAAGGGGAAAAGAATATGCAGTTAACAACGGACGTTACATAATGGGTTCTAGCACTTTAAATACCATCACAAAGACCTTTTTCTCTTAAGGTTGTTGACAGCAGTACCTCTGGGCTCAGGTTCACAGCTGCTTCATCGTAGCGTAGACGCATTGTTTTTTCAGATGTTACATTCACCAAGACCTGCAGACAAGGATAACTGATGGCCCGTTCATCAGACTCGTTCAGAAACTCGGCCTGGATCAGCGAGCAGTTGGTGGCATCTCCCCAGTCGCTGCATGGGAAAAGGACTTACCATAAACTGACAGATTGTGAGCTTATTTTGGAAAAGTCTAAAAATGCCTAAATAATCAAAGTAACTGTCTTGTAATGTTTCATGTCAAACGTTTCAGTTTTCACATTTTTTACATTTTACATGTCAGTGGATATTCCATTCTGGTTTTTCTAAACGACTTTTTTGGTCAGAACAATTTCACCAAGATTAATTGATTGATTAATTGATATTTGATTGATTGATTGATTGATTTATTGATTGACATTCCCCCACCGACCTGCGAAACAGACCAACTGTAAACTTTACGACTGACACTTTACGCTTGTCCTTACCTGTGGATACACGGCTTTACCACAGCGATCCCCACCACAAAGTACATGAGGATGGAGAAGGCCATCATGATGAAGCCCAGGAGCAGCGCTCGTTCCTCTCCTACGCTGGAAACGGGAACCTGGGCTTTGGCCTTTTCACCTGCACCACCAACACCACGGTGTCTTCTCAACTGCGACTCGGGCACAGCGGCCGAGTGCTGAAGTATCTCTCTGCAAGAACATAGACCTCTTTACAAGTGGTGTAGGATCAAGATAAAGACTTTTAAGAGTATAAGAAGGAAGTCTTTTAAGAGAACCTGTTTAATAATAAATATAAAACAAATTGATGTGGACATGAGAAAATCAACTCTCTCTCGCTTTCTCTCTTTCTCTCTCTCTTGCACTCTTGAGCATTTGAGTTTCTGCTTGAGTACATGCATGAATAAACAGTTGAATGAAGTAAGCAAATGCAAATGACAGATTTGTAACAGCAACGCTAGTTCATTTAGATTTAGTTAACTGCTAGCATGAAGAGTTTTCATTACAGTTACTATAATGAGTGCTGCTGTACGTACAGATTTATCTTAATTATAATGTGTATGCCTTCTAAACACCAGATAGTTCAAGTTAGTTAGGTAGAATATAGTGAAACAAATTTGTCGCTGTGTTTCATAGCATGCTAGTATTTCAACTGTAGCTCATTGACGTGCATTACGCTAAGACACAAACTTGCACTAGCTAGCTAGAGTGAGCCTGTATACAATGCAGCTACCTCACCTCATTTAACATTCTTGTGAAATCTTTGGCCATGTTCAGATCATCTTACAGCAATCCAGACAGTTAGCATGAGCTAAAAACTGTTCTAGCAGTAGTAGCTTCCTTCCAACTAAATGAAATCCAACCGGACGACTTTCAGTTTAAATTCTGACAGATTTTACATAAGATCCGAGACGATCTTATGTGGGGGGGGGATGATATGCGCTCTCAAACGTTTCACAGCCAGGGATTGGTTTAAGTATCAAAGAAATTGCACACATCTCCAAAGTACAAATTTATTTTTATAAACTGTCAAACGTTTACTGGGATATTTTGCCATAGAAGTGGAGACATGGAACTTTTTATTGCTGAACTTTCTTTGTCTCTTTGTTTCTTTGTTGTTCATTGTTGCTGTGATCGACCCTGATTTAACCCACTGAGGTAAATGTTTAGCAGCTGTAGCATTTCCCACAACCTCATTCATCAAACACAACAAAACTGACTTGCGTTTATTTGAATTCCCACGGATTCAGCAGTCAGTAGTCCATGACTGGAAAAAAATAACACTAACTAGAGTTCCGCAGCTGCTTCAACATGAGTATAACATCATGTCATAACTTTTCCTTCATATTATATTTGGCAGTATATCTTTCATCTTTAACCAAAGCTTCACCTTCCCCTTCAACTGGTGCTTAATATATTGCATTAATGAGCCGTATGGTTCGTATCGTAATAGCCCTGAATCTCTAACTCTCAGCAGGACTGAATTAAATCTAAATAAAATGGATCAGTCATTTCCTGGCGGAAACAGGCCCTCACCTGGTGCGTTGTCTCCTGAGAGTGATGTGAACGGGAATGCTGAAGGACCCTCGAGGGGACGGATTCAGAAGCATGCCTAATGTTGATGAGCTCCAGCACTGAATTATTTGATTTTGCACAGTTCTTGGCCTGCGTTCGACACACACGCTGCTGTATGGTGCCGCAGAGGGCACTTTGGGGACGGGCATCTTACAGTCAGAGTAAAAAAAAAAAATACAGGCCTGCCTTCTGAGATCTAATGCCCCAGGCAGGGGTTTCTATAGGAACCGCCACCGCCAGGCAACATAATAATTATGTCCAATGGGACCATTATTTCAACTGGATGTGTACTCAAACAGTGGGGCCTACTAGGACTGGCTACATTATTTATCAAAAACTGTAGAGATTTTCAGTTATTATTTTAAAAACTATCAACATTTTTGCTGGATGAGATCCGAGTACCTTGTTCTTGTTAGTGGACTTCAGCCAGTTGAGAGTGCTTGGCCAAATTCTACAATAGACTGAGGGATAACATGTTCTCCATGTCAGATTTATGCAATGAGGATCTTCTCAGGATGAATCTATGATTAAAGATAATTACCATGTTCTCTGGACATGACTAATCACATGAGCTGGATGTTGCAGGTTTTGCTTAAGTTTCGCCGTTGCAACTAATACACTGTATCTGTAGATGTCCCGTGAGTTTTGCATCATCCTGTGCCATCTTCCTACTTTTTAAATTTGACACCGAGTATCTTTGGTCACAGTAGCACTAAGTTGGCTTATCTCAACTCAGAACCAGAGAATTCTTTTGATCCAGATTAAGGATGTAACTGAATTTGAATCCACTATACACAATGAAAAGTGTTCTAAATAGACACAAAATGCAACACCGTTCCAAATACAGGAACCCTACTACACATTACAGTGATAACAGTTAAACTGTTTGACGCAACTCATCTTTGTCCTGATTTAAAAACCCATTGATCATTATTGAACATCTTACCCCAACACGTGTGCTCTGCGTTCCTTCTGTGGCATCGTCCTCACGCCGGGATTTCTCATTAAAGACTGACTAGAGGACGGACCTCATACGGTGTTAAAACTTACTCAACTGCACTTTATCGACACATCCGTGCATGAATAATGAACGAGCCTCAAATTCAAAATAGCATCTATTATTCACGAAACGGTGATGTTAAAAATGTGGAAACATTGAAAATACAATGTAGCACACCTGCGTAGCTTTGTCTCCCCAGGCTAAGCGGCCTGGCAGAGAGCAAGTCAATCAACAGACCTGCTATTGAAACTGTTCAGTGCAGGGCCTGAGGATATGAGAGGTTATCTAGGAAACATACACTGTTTATTTATAGTTTTTTTTTTTTACCACACCCACACGCTTTTGATGGAAAATAGAGTACTGTGAAAAAGTCTCAGGCACCCTATTGTTTTTAGAAACAACATTTGTTATTGATGCATCCTGCATTATTGAGTCAGTACAAAAAGATTTAATATTTCCAAACGGTACTTTTCCAACAAAAAAAATTGAATGTTACACAAAAATGTTTGTACGTCAGTAATAAAAGCAACACATTACATAACAGAACACTTTTCAGACAAAAAACATAATGGAGATAAGGCTGCTGGGTTTTGCTGCAAAAAAAAGAACTAAGTGTGACAGTCTCCAGAAGAGCTGTGGCAGATTCTCAATAAAACTTAAAAGCTCATTTCCTTATAAATAAAACTGCACACGTTGTGAAACACCTGGGAACAACATTTAAGAAAATTTGGCACACCAAATATGGACTTCCTTTAGTTTAAGACAATTTACTGGACTTTATAGTGCTTTCTTTTATGTAGAAACATCGTCATTATTATAACATCAAAGGCGTCTTTGCTTTACAGCAAGTCTTTGCCTGTGTCTATTAAGACTTCTGCATTATACTGTACAGTAATCAGCTGGTAAGTTTTACTGAGTGTCTTGGAGAATCTGCCACAGCTCTTCTGGAGACTTTGACT
>JAOUQY010000044.1:17774134-17786900 GCA_028566355.1 Doras micropoeus | reverse complement strand
GGAGGAGTGGCCTATGTGACTGTGAGTCTCAATAAAGGAGGAGTGGCCTATGTAACTGTGAGTCTCAATAAAGGAGGCATGGCCTATGTGACTGTGAGTCTCAATAAAGGAGGACTGGCCTATGTGACAGTCTCAATAAAGGAGGAGTGGCCTATGTGACTCTTAGTCTCAATAAAGGAGGCGTAGCCTATGTCACTGTGAGTCTCAATAAAGGAGGAGTGGCCAATGTGACTGTAAAGAAGGGGGAATGTCCTGTGTGACTGGCTTATAATATTGTGTCCCAGAGATAAAGGTGGGGACTATGTGATTGTCATTCCTAACAAAGGTGTGGCCTATGTTACCGTGGGTCCTAGTGAAGGAGGCTTTCTTCTCTGGGAAGAAAGGGTGGCCATGTAACTTTTACTGGATATGTAATTGGGTCACAACAACCCATAACCAAACCTCACCAGCTGAAATAGCTATAGTGTTTAGTTTCCTTTTATGTAGTATGGGAACCATTGCTTCTTCTTTAACTAAAGAAGGCGTACCGTGACTCACCCTCAATCGTGGTGATGTCGACGGCACCATTGTACGTGGTCTTTTTCAGGCCCGGATGCATGTTGAACAGGTTGGCGACGAATGCCATGTTGAGCTTCTGATTCCCCGACACCACGTCCTGAGGTGAGACAAACTGCCGGCAGTCTAGCCGAGCCGCCTGCTTGAGCATAAGCTCCGCCCTCTTCAGGTCATCCTCCTCCTGCAATCATAAATATATTCCTGTCCTCATCCCAGGACCTAATCATCTGTGTACTCTAATGATTTATAATCACACTATCCGGTTCCTCTCCTTCTTCTCGTCTCAGGGAGTTTTTCTGTCGTGTTCATTACGGATCTACATCTGGATTTCAAGCTACCATACAGATGGATCTGTTTAGTATGGGACCAACGTTTATACAAATAAAATGTAAAAGGAATTGAATAGTCTCGGAGAAAGTCTGGCATTGCACCCAGTTTATGCATTCACTCAAGTGAGGAATGTAAACGGAGGTAGTTCTTCTTCATTACTTGGCTGCCAGGTTTTATGGATCTCATGCTAATCGTGCTTAACTTTGAACCTTTTAATCGTTTAAATACGGCAGTTTGTCCTTGCACGAACCCTCTCTCCTTTTCATTTTTCTGCTTGTCCCATGCAATATCAAAGCAAGCAACAAACCATTAGCTCGAAGATGCTCGAAGAACATTATTACATCCCGCTAATTACAGGCTAAGCACCTGTTACATACGGCATAAGAAAACATAAGTAAAAGGATGTGATAGTAGAAGGACGCAAATATTACTGGGTAATTTGCAAATATTTATTACAAATAAGGATCAGAGTGCCGATTTTGAATTCATTTTACAAACTTAACTTCTAAACCTAATTATAGATCTATAGATAGACGTAGCCATCCACTTTCAGAGCTTCGTGCCGCTTACTTCTTCTATCATACCCTTTACTTATTTTTTCTTAAGCGGTACATACCCAGTAAAGACTACAGACAAACAGACTCACATTGATGCCCGACAAATCGATGGTGATCCGTATCTGATCGTCTTCTTCTCCTGTAGGAGCGACCTCGTTCAGCAAATGGAAGTAGGCCTTGGAGTCCTGCCAGAGAAATGACAATACTATGAGTGCTTAACGTATAACCGGATAGTAGAGCCGTGATTAATGCATGGGCGTGCACGTTGTTATTTTACTTCCATTCAGCATTTCTGTTAATAGGAACCAAGGGCATGCTGATCTATAATATATAATTATAGGGATATATATAATTATATAGACAAGCGGGTGTGGAAAATGATCAGTAATTGCATCATGGTGTGATGCGAAACGATTAGGTGCTTCAAGCTATGCTGACGAGGAAAATGTCTTGGAGAAAAGTGCAGTGCGGGACGATGCTACCTTGATGTCCTCGCTGAAGTTTTTGATTGGTTTCCATTCAGCAGCTTTGAGGTGATGATTCACCCAGCGCAGCAGCAGCTCCTCGGGGGACATGGATTTCAGGTTTTCCAGGTCCTCGCCATCGCCGAGCAGTGCAATCAGAGCTGCACAGAGAACCTAAGCTTAGTCAGAGTCAAACTAGACTGAAGTCACGGTAACCATTTAGGCATTAATCTGACCTTCATTGCTCGAGATCTCGATGTTAGCAAACAAGCCGATCTTAATGATCTGCCAGAGGAGCCCGAGCACCAGGTGAGGAGTTCCAGCAATCATGTCCTGAGCATCAATGTTGACCACCGTGCAACCGATGGCTGAGGCGGAGTTAAGGGCCAGTATTAAATTCTCCTAGAAGCCGGGAAAGACGGATAGGTTCATAGGTATTGTAAAAAAAAAAAAAAAGCATGTTTGCTGTAAACACGATTGGTGGCTCTTTCTTTACCAACACTGGCACCACAAACCACTGGGAACTTAACAGTAACAGAGTTGAAGCAAGGTGCCCATGTAACCAGCACTTAGTCCACTTTGTCAAGGTCATTTCCCTATGGAAATTGAGAAGGATGTCCTTAAAGCAGTAGCCTCCTATGAACAGAACGTTTGGATGATGCCATGTGGCCAAAAGGAAATCTCTCTGAGACATAATGTTGGGAAAACTTTTTCCCAATATAAAGGCACAGTTTTATTCAGGATGTATAAGCATAGTCTTTTATGCTAATTTTTCTCTTTTTCTATCTTTAGATTTTTCTTACAGCGCAGTGCGGTTGAATTCTTGAATCTGATTGGCCAGGATTTTAATTATTCCTCTGTAACTATACATACACTTGTTCTAATATGTTCAACAATTTGGGATGTGCTGTTCCAGGAAACTTTAAGTTGGTAACAGTGCTTCCTGCTGGGCCACATCACACCACCCCATCACTGATTAATTCCCTATAATAGCATACCCCTGAAGTGTTTTTTTTTTTTTTAATACAATCATTTAATACGTAGCTCCTTTCGCCCAGAATGACGCCCAGTTCTAGCTTGAGAAAGATAAAATCAGAGGTTTTAGTTCCCCGTGAAACCCGCCCCGAGGTCAGCCTGGCTGTGATGGGTTTGTTTCATCCTTCACCTAGCCACTTTAACGCAGCAAAATTGAGAGCTCATGAAAAAAAGATGAAGTGTTGACTGGCACATAAAGCTGGGATTTGATACCAGCAGTATGACCGTGTCTTATTTAGACCCAGCCAAGCACGGAGAGACAATTTTGGACGCATGCCCAGTGTACCTTCCTGCTTGCTGCTGTACTAGCATAAAGTGACTCAGATGGAAAGCCGGGTGCACTTGCATATGTCAGCACGGCTCTGTCACCTGTTGAACAGCAATATTTGCAGACAGAAAGGCTCTGGCAGGGATTTGGGGATGTCTTCATTTTCCAGCTAAATTTGCTTGCTGGAGCATTTAGAGTGAGCGTGGACTACAAATCCCTGGGATTGGAATTCAACAATCCATCATCCTGTCCTCGTTTATAACTCGAATGAGTTACAGTAAAAACTGCCATTTTATAACTTCACAGGTCCTGGGAAGTAGGCCAACTACATCTCCAGGCCCAAAAACAATGATATTTATGCCACTGAACTGGCTGAAAATGACATTGTAGAGTTAACAATAACAAGAATGTACCAAACACTATAGCAGCGGCATATAATAAAGATTTATGAAGGTCTGAAATTCCTTGCTTACAAAGATCTGAATATGCAGCTACCATAAATAAAGGGTGGCGTTTGAACTGGTTATATTTTGTTTTCGTATGGGCGCTAGAGCCGTCTGAGCCGGAACAAATTCTTTTTCAAAATTATTTTAAAAAATTCACCGTTTTCATAATGAACTTTTCTAATCAGACCCAAGAGGGCAAAGTTTGGGTAGCTAGGGGAAGCTAGTCTCCGCCTTCTACTAAATCATTTGTTTCCGATTAGCCACAACAGCCGCTCAGCGATGGTTCTTGTTTAGAGAACTACAATCACTGAACTATGCCGCTACATTTTCTGTCAACAACTCGAGTTTACTGGAATACTTTTGCTGGGAATACTTTGCTACTTTGCTGGCACATCTCGAACGTGGACACAAACTGAAGAAAAGTAATGTACAAGTATGAACAAGTAAAGAAAATGCTATCTGTCTATTTATCTATCTATCCATCCATCCATCCATCCGTACATCCATCTATGCACTGTATCTATTTGTTTTCATAATTAACTTTTCTAATCAGACCCGAGAGGGCAAAGTTTTGGGTAGCTAGGGGTAGCTAGTCTCCGGCTTTTACGAAACAATTTGCATAAATGTGTCTGATTGGCCAAAACAGATGTGCGGCTACAGAGCAATGGTTCTTGTTTAGAGAACCATACTAGAATCACTGAACTACATTTTTTTGTCAGTACCTCGTGTTTACTGGAATACTTTTGCTGGGAATATTTTGCTGGACCATGGTCTGGAAGTTTGGTATCCCAGAATGACACAAAACTGTGCCTTGAGTTCACAAAGAAATGAAGAAACGTAATGTACAATTATAATATCTATCTATCTATCTATCTATCTATCTATCTATCTAAATAGATCTTTATTGTAAATGAAGAGTAAGTGCTTACAGTCATGTTGAACATTGTACGTGTTTTCATGTTGATGACCCTTTCATCGATCGTCTCCTTCTGGGAGTGGTTGACCATTTTGCTGTGAATGAATCAATAAACAATATGAACTATTAGGACAAACAGCAATCGAGCTCCGACTGTCTCTTTCTCAAGGAAATTGTTTGAAATATCCGTATAAAGCAGCTCTGTCAAGCATGGGTCTGGTGATTCCAATAGACAGCTTTAATAGTTCTGATAGTTCTAATGGATTTTTGAGCAATAACACAAAACCCAAGGCCATAAATGAATGAATAGTTTACACTTCAGTAAAAGTTAGGGGAGAGTTTGTGTATGTTTATTCATGTATAATCCCAATCGCAACCTTTGAAATAAAGACTGGAGGTATCATCTTACCAGAGGATTATTCCATCCTTCACTGATTTGAACAGACCGTCGGTATTGGGGTCCATGGGGATGACATGTTGGCAGTCGGGGTCGTTTGCCAAGGCCTTATTGATCCAGTTGACGAAAGCCACTTTCTCTTCATCTGCAGACCAGTTTTACAGATAAGACATAAGCAATAGAAGCAGCATTCTCAGATTACCGATGGGAATTGTGAACAGGGAAGGGGCATAAAATGACTTCATTCATGCAACTCATCACGTCTAATTGGACGGCGCCGTGGCTCAGATTTCAGCAAGAGCTACAAACATGACAGGCCAATGAGAGAACATGACACATGCATTTACATTCATGTGAGTAACCAAATTCGGTATGCCGAAGATCAAAGGGAATCCAGATTTAAGGCCAAACATTAGGTCAATATTTATGTGGGGAAAGTTATACGCATTCAGAGTCGGGTTACACAGCTCCTTGAGTTGAGCTTCTGGGCTTCCTGTTCACTATAAACAGTCCCCACATATATCCCAAAACATTTCAAACACATACATTTCTGTGTGGTTATATCAAAAAGGTCATAGAGTGGTACTGGACTTAATACTGCGCCTCGCTGTAACTGATAATACTCAAGAAAATGCATTTCAAATTGGTATCAAATCCTCACTGTGTATGCATCTCTAACAACAGCTGACAACATTTAGCCCACCAGAATATGAGTGCTGGGTTCCTGCACTGGAGATTCCAGAGGTTCCTCCAAATGAGCAGATCCCATCCTTTCTGGAAATGGTCTTCCGAAAGGTTTCTCTAATATCTTGACTTCTTACATCTTGGTATATCTGTGGAATCAAATGGGAAATGATACTATGAGAGAATGACAGACTATGGTAGGTTGTATAAGATCCATCAGGAAATGATGGGTACGGCTTGAGACTAATATAGACGCCCTTTCTCCAGACTTGGAGACATTTGAGCTGAAGCTGTGGATGAGTGTGTCAGCAGTCAGCTAATGTTATTATAATAAATGGACGGTTATCCATACCGCTACAAACTCGTCAAAGCTTATCTTCTCATCTTTGTTGGTATCACCAGCGATGAACCTCTCTGCAATCTCTCGCACCTTGTACCCTGGCAAAGAGAGGCTGGCCTCCCGAAAGAGCTCCTGCAGCTCGAAATCGTTGACATACCCGCTGTTGTCGATGTCTGCAGAGAGGGAGTGAAGGAAGCAAATCAGTGTTGACAAAGGATGTATTTTCATTTGCCAATTTGTTACACAAATGCTGCTTTCCTCAGTAAAGGTCAACTCGCGCTCACAACCGGCAAGTACTGAGGCGTTTTCACAGGCTGTGCATTGTAAATGAAATCATTCATCTAGTGAGTCATGTTGATGTCTCTGAGTTCATACTATATCTTTTTTTGTGAATAAAAGTTTTGGATACTGACATTTCATCTTCATCCTGTCATGCACCAAACTGTAAAACGGGTCAAAGTGTAATTCTGTTTGGAAGAATTCTGAATTTAGAAAGCAAAAGCGTACTAAAAGACTGACCGATTTTGTTGAAGGCTTCCCTGAGTTCCTCCAGGTCCTCTCGAGACATCTGAGTCACATCGGCGTTCTCCATGCTGCCTGCTCCACAGCCTCTCTCAGCGTACAAGTGGGCTGGAGAAAGAGCACTTTGACTTACTCCTGAAAGGGAAACTGGATATCAGATCCAAAGCATATGCAGAGTAGGACTACAGAACCTGAAGAGAACAAATCAGAACGTCCGAGCTGCAAAGAAAGCTCTGGAGGAGGATTACATGCAAGGAATGTACCTCTGTCCTAAGACTGCTGCTTTACATCCAGGCTACTGTGAGAAAATAAACGACTTCCTACCTGACAGTGCAGGACATAATGGTAATGAAAGGGAGGAGACCTTCAGCCTTAATGAACTCTAATGTGTTTGGGGTGAGGCTTCTCTCATTGTGTTTGCTTCAAAGTTGACTTTTGAACCCGCTGTTGAGTCAGCAAGAGCTTTCCAAACGAACTAAGTCTGTAAACTAAGGTGTAAGAAAATATCAGGGACCGGTCATTTTGCCTTTCATGTGGCTATGAGGAATGTTGACAGAGACCATGTACAAGTCCCGATATATGATCGTCCAGTTGGCAGGTGTAGTAATCAGATTGTAAAAAAAAACGATCAGCAGATATGGCTTCAAACTAGAGCATCAAAAGTGTAAGTGACTCTCAGGTGCTCTTGATCTACATCGAGAAATGATGTTGATGTTTCCCTCAATGATTTGTACCAGGGTGTGGACAACGGCTATTTTTGGACAGAGATTTTAAAGGATAAGCACCTACCAAATGCTGCTAATGTAAATCAAAGAAATGTAAATGATTTCCAAAATGACTAGAGCTAAACTGGTGTATGCAGCGGGATTAATTGCGCATGTAAGAGTATTAGCTGGCCCTGTACACAGAATGTACATTGATTTGGTTGTCATGGCAGGTATCTCTGGGACACCATGGTTTCTGATTGGTACGAAGATGCTAAGCTATATGAGTCAGCTGTGTTTGGATCTCCTCCACCACCATTGCATGATGCTTTGTAGACTCTACACCAAGGCATATTGATGATGTTCTGATGGATCACGGTCATGGCCAAGAACCTTACTAACACACTTTATGTTGAGTTCCTGTATATACAGTGTCAGTATTTTGAGTTAGTTAAAGGATACAGGATAGAGATGCATGCCAGTTTCTGGAGATCTGAAACCAACTAACCAACTCATTATTCGCAGTAAACATTCAGTTTGGAGGGATGAGAACTCAGAGATCCAAGGAAAGCCATAAAGTAGGGGTGTCCAATCTTATCTGAGAAGGGCCGGTGTGGGTGCAGGTTTTCTTTCCAACCAAGTAGAAGCTACTCGATACTGAAAGTCAAGATCCATTGATTAGATCCATTGGTGGAAGGAGGTGTGGCTTCTGCTAGACTGGAAGGAAAACCTACACCTACCCTGGCCCTTTGTGGATAAGGTTGGATACCCCTAACCTAAAGGTTTTGGTTACCCAAATTTGTCAAAATTGCGACAAATTCCAACAGATCAACCAAAGATTGATAGGATAATCAATCCTATCAATGTCTCTAGAGTATTTCAAACCCATACTCAAAAAGAAAGTACAAGTCAAAAGAAAAGTGCTACTCCCTGTTACATTGCACTATTGGAATATGAGCAATGAAATATTTTCAGTCCACCATATCATGAACCTTTTTATATTTCCACCTGACTGGTCAGAAAAAGCGCTTACAGCTGAACTGAGTTTTTCTTTTTTCTTTTTTTTTTTTTGTAAATGGACACTTTCCAGTGGATTTGACATGTAAAACATGTCACCTGTAAGAGTAGCCTAAGGTATGCAATCTCATGCACTGAGAAACATACAGATAAGTGTTCAACAGCCACTTTGTGTTAAGTGTGTATCCTTATTCATGATATAATTTGCTGCCATGTGTATCCAATATCTGTAGTTGGACTGGCTTTGTTTTTTAGACTTCCAAATGGACATGTGCTTGACAGAGCAGAGCAACATGAGAGCTCCATATGCTACAAAACGGACACGGTCAATGCCTGTTACCATGTTGCACTTCCTAGCACACGTTATGCTAAATATATTCAGTCCACTTGATGCAAAACATTATCACAATGATTCATCCATCTTAAAATGTTAGTTAACGTGGGCCAACCCGTCCCCAGTGTATCAGGGAAGAAAATACAAATGCAAGCTCAGGAGAAAGCCAAAGCCAGGACTGAATGGTAAATATGAATGTTACGTTAATATGCTTACCAAACCTGCTGAGTCAGCAAACTTAATGGCG
The DNA here is from genome assembly GCA_028566355.1 of Doras micropoeus. Lineage (NCBI taxonomy): Eukaryota > Metazoa > Chordata > Actinopteri > Siluriformes > Doradidae > Doras > Doras micropoeus. The sequence goes on along the minus strand of JAOUQY010000044.1, from coordinate 17,778,084 downwards.
CATTTAGGAAGTCAGTCCACTTCCTGCTGAGTATTCCATGACAAACTGTAGATCTTCTCTATATGCTCAACGTTCAGGTTCCTCCTATAAGAGCGCAGAAAAAATAAATTAGAAGTGGTTCATAGAAACGCGGAGACACCCGACACCATGCCACGCTGACTCCTTTAAGAGGCCGTCACGGGGCTTGGCAACTCCAGCACCTGTATTATTGATGGCTCTGGAAGTAGGATCGGTTACCAAGCGGAGCCAGGGCCTTCCTACAGGTGAAGCATGGCCTCCCTCGATTTATCCACTCAGCCGCTTTCTGATTAATTGCTTTTGACTGACAATGGAAAGATGGACCATGTGGCATGTGGAGTACGTAGACTCTTAACGCTATACCCGTTTCTCAATTCTGATTGGTCAATAGGTGTCGATTCATTTTCTATAATGGCAGCTTTGGCAATAACAACATGCACAAGGACCCATATGGAGGACACTCAACATAACACAAATCGATTACAATAAGACCCGAAAATTTGTTGTTGTTGAGAAAAAAGAGAGGTTGGTGAGGGAATGGCTGTTTAAAGCTGCTATGACATATAACGTAAGAGGAATAATCCACTTCAAAAGCTTTGCATCACACCACCTAATTATTTCCTTACAACAGCATACTCCTATGTGCTTTAACCCCAGACGTATAGGTCATAGACAATTACTGACAGGCTTTTTAAACTTTGCCTTACATGAAACAGAGAAGGGAAGAGCTTCCCTTGTGTTTCATTCCACCCTTCCTTCATTCATGACGGGAAAGCAAAACAAACAAACAAACAAACAAAAAAGATGAACTTCTGCGGAATGTTCCACTGTAGACTGCAACCTGTCCTGAAATTTGTCCAAATTTAGAAAACAAAACATTGCTGCTTGAAGAAGGCATTAAGCTGCTAGCTTGTTTACCTTATAAAGCTCCTTGTAGCCTGAGAGACGGTTCACATTTGCATGGGCGTCATTTTAGTTTGAAGAGCACTATGGCCATAGATGGGATTTTTAAACAATCCTCCGTGTCACGGGGTTGTCCACACCTGCTGTTGGCACGAGCACAGAATACAAATGCACAAGTTTTCACAGGTTACTGGGATTGTATAGGGTTTTAAAGCCAAAATGCTAAAAACAAACAGGGTCTGTTATCTCAGAGCAGAACTCCGCAATGCAAAAACCTCATTTCTCTAAATCATAAGAGCCATGCTGCTAGCAACAGGTGATTTTAGTTATACACAGGAAAGGGTGTTCAATTCCCAGTGCTATTGGTTGCGGACACAGTGGCCAAACCTCTGACTGTCACATGCAAGTAGTCATACCCAACAACCTATTGGGTACGTTGTGCCACTTAGACTAATGTTACATGCAATGTTCATTTTCATTCATGTGTCAGTTCAGATTTCATCTATCAGCTGGTGATTGAGCACTTTGCTTGAGAAGTTCTCTGTTCATTGTAGTTGTCAAAAGTGGTGGGGATGCAAAAAGATTGCAAGAAGATATGGGAATAGGCCACAGGATAAATGATGCCTTTCTACATTTGCAATGAAAATACTGCAATACTTTGTTTACCTACTTCACAAAGCAAAGGCAAGGCTCGTCTCTTGCCTTTTAGGGAAAAGCAGCTGGTCCGAGCAGAGCTGATTTGAATGGGAGCTGAGCTAACTTTTGGGAAGCCTGAGATGAAGAACTCAAAACCAAACTGACTGCAAGAAAGCAAAGCTTTTCTAAGGTGTTGTTAAAATCGTACAATGATCACAGGTCTAGAAACACCTTTTAAAAGAAAATCCCCTTCACAATTATAAGAGTAACTGGATTTTGCATGTATTGCTAGTTATCCTATAATAAGATGCCTGTTAACCATGGGACTCATATTATATACATGGATTCCTTGCTTGCATGCCGTTTGATTTACTTAATGCTTAAGTGTCTTTGTCTGTGTTTCTATGTTAATGTGTTGATTAGGATTTCAACTTTCTAGATTTTAAACTTTTTTGACACGGGGAATGTTATGAACAACATTTTATTCATCTATGCAAATTAGGTACTAGATAAAGTGACCAATCGAAAATGATTCCTCCAAGTCCTCCAAGTCCAGTGGCCTTCCTCTGTGCAACGGCGCCCCACCCTGGCCTGGTGCGATCTTCCTTTCTTTGCTGTGCAAGTACTACCTTAAATCCATGTGGTAACCTGGCCACTAGAATATCGGCCGCAGCTGCTTCGGTCTCTCACTTATGCTGGAGTGCCCCATGCCAGCGGGTCCATGTATCACACCAAGCACAGTCTTCCTCAAGCAGCGCAGCACCAGCAGCTGGCACATGCTGCCCAGGCAGCGGCTCTTCCCACACATAGTAAAAGCAACATGTCAAGCATCCAGTGGCTTAGTGGTTGGCCCAACCCATCTTCCATCTTGCTCAGAGCCATCAACATCCCCAGGAGAGTGCTGCAGCTTCCTCCTGAGCATGGCAGGCAGCCAACCCATTGTCTGATTGTGAAGTGGTACTCCTGCAGTGATGTCATCCACCTCACCTTTCTGGACTACATGAGCCAAGTCAGCAAGGTGTAGTCAGTATGCAGGATGTACGCACTTGTGTTCTGGCATGCTCCAATGCCGGCTATAGTACGGAATGACTCCCGTCAATGGTTCTGTGAAAGGATGGAGCTGATGCCTCTTATCACTGGTGTCTGTGTCCATGAGAAACTTGCCACTTGTCCTGGGAAATGCCTACACCGGGGACTCATACAGCCTACCACAAAGAGCAGCATACACTTGTTCAGCTTCACCATGACCATCACCATGACCTACGACAGTCCTGTGCCCAATGTGAATGCCATCTTCTTCCCCTAAAAGCACACTGTCTCTTTCTTGAGGTTGAGCATGGCCATGGCTGTCACAAGGAAGCCCAAACTGTCTTGCTTAGCCAGCCAGGAGCAAGGCTCTCTGGAAAGGGGCAGGAATAGCACTCTGTACCCTCTTCATTTGAGGTATGCTTCCTTCAGCACCCACTTTTGAGTTCTTTGATGAGTTCTTTGGTGTCACTCCTGTGTAGTGTGGGCAAAAATGCAAAAGAAGCCATTTTCTGCTCAAAGCACTTTATTTGCATACAGTAAGTATACAGTAGGTAGACACCTTGCCAGACATCCCACCCAGCAGAAACTCACTTCAGGGAGGTGTGTGTGTGAGAGACAGACATAGAGAGAGAGAGAGAGAGAGAGAGAGAGAGAGAGAGAGAGAGGCCAACTGTAAATCCCGTGCACATAGAAAACTGATAGGTCTAACTAGCAGAAAGAGAGGCCACACTTTCTCTCCGTTCGTCACTCCCTCTTTTTGTCTCTTTAAAACTCTTTCCCACTCACTCTCAGAAAAGCAACTTCTGGAATATTGTATATTATTTGTGGGCATCAGTGAACTGCTATCAGTATCCAGGAGATTCCTGGAACTCCTGGGTGGGGTGGGATGTCTGCCTTGCTCCCATGAGCCTTTAAGGTCATGTGACATGATGACATTCTGCAGGGCCGGCAAAAGTCGGTCAAAATTTCTGTGTTGTTTTAAGTTCAAAATCCATGACGATAAGTCAGAGCTGGGCTAAGCCACGTTAAGTCGAATGCACATTAGGAAACACCAGCATACTATAAAATAGCTGAACATGCAGAACAAAATTGACAGAAGTAAGTGCCTTGCTTTCAGCAAGAGAAGCTAGCTAACCGATTTTCTCAGTAAACATTAGCTTATTAGCTTGCTGGATTAGGCTACTTTATCGATCTACAGGGGTTAGACAATGCAACTGAAACACCTGGTTTTAGAGCACAATAATTTATTAGTATGGTGTAGGGCCTCCTTTTGTGGCCAATACAGCGTCAATTCCTCTTGGGAATGACATATACAAGTCCTGCACAGTGGTCAGAGGGATTTTAAGCCATTCTTCTTGCAGGAT
>JAOUQY010000044.1:17750760-17761454 GCA_028566355.1 Doras micropoeus | reverse complement strand
TGTGTGTGTGTGTTTCTATAATTAAGGTGTTGTGTTGCTTTCTTGTATTTCTCACCAGATTTTTCTGCACAGAATGTAGGCTTAATAATGACTCACAATCACGTGACCTTTACTGCTGTGTATGAGTTGTTGTTGTTGTTGTTGTTGTTGTTGTTTTCCTTTCTCCCATTACAGTGAGCTCGAGCTCTCTTCTTGCGTCTACCAAGAAACACAAACCGCCCACTTCAGAAGGTCAAACATCATCAGCTTTCTGTTTACTGGTGTAACGTAACCCTCATGTTTTATTACACACATTTTCTGTTCCTTTTCGGCGGTTCTCTTTCTCCCCTGTTGGGAATCCTGTCTTATAGCTTTATCATTAAAAACATCGCCTGTTCTTACATTCTGATGTGTAGTGTGTCGAGTTCACCACAAGAGGGCAGCACAACACGGATAAAACGTAAGAAGGCACATTTGTGCTTGTTTATACAGCAATAAAACAGTGCCAGCTATTTAAGTAAACTCAATCATTTAAAAAAACTAAACTTTTATTTAAAAAATATTTTTTATATTTTATATTTATTATATATTTATTTTTATATAATATATTTTTTTAGAATAATCAGTTGTGACCTGTGAACTTAAAGTAGACTGCTAAGAATACAATAATAATAATAATAATAATAATAATAATAATAATAATAATAATAATAATAATAATGTATTATTATTATTATTATTATTATTATTATTATTATTTTATTTTATTTTATTTTCTTCTGGCTGACAAAATACAGTACAAACTATTGCATTTTAAATAGTTTTCTGCAATAATGAAATAGAAGGTTTAATGTGTTTGTTTGTTTATTCTTTTATTAAATTAATGTACTTATATATATATATATAATATATGTATTTGAAAAGCAGTGATTTTTTTTGACTATTTTTATTTGTATATACCTTCCTTTATTATTATTATTATTATTATTATTATTATTATTATTATTATTATTTATTACTACTACTACTACTGCTAATAATAATAATAATAATAATAATAATAATAATAATAATAATAATAATAAAATACACTTCTTATTTTAATGTAATACAGCATTACATTTTTTTTGTTTCTCAGTATTACACTTTATTAAATAAAACAAAAAACACACATAAAAAGTAAACAAAGAGATAGATATAACGATTTTATATTTTTTATTGGATTTATTTTAATTATTACATATATATATATATTTAATTTTAAACCTAATTTAAGGCCTGTTTATACGCTCTATAGAGTACTTCCTGGTTGCCAGAGGGGGCGGGGCGCTCTCGACTTTTCGCGTACGTTCGAGGAGGAGCTTAAACCTGCGTTGCTATAGTAACCAGGAAGGTAACGTAAATGCGTCCGAGGTGTCGTGACTGGTAAGCGCGAAGCCGGAGCGGACGGTGTCGGAGATTTTTTTGTCGAGGAGCTCTTGAGTAAAAAACAAATAGAAAAGAAAAGAAAAGAAAGGAAACGGCAGCCGGGAGGCAGAAATGTTTTCCACTCGGTCTGAGGAGTAAAACAGGATTTCCAGTGAGAGACACGAGCCGAGAATAAAGTAACGGATAAAGCGCGGTGAAGGAGCGAGGCGATGAGAGAAGGAGCGGAGTTGATGAATCGGTTGCGGAGTCGTTTGGTGTGTATGTCGGGTTTGTTTTTGCTTCATTATCCGCTTATTATTCTGCCCGTAGAAGAATAAAACACACATTAAATTCGTGTAGATATAGATTTTAATCCGAGTGCGAGAACTCGTTTAATACCGCAACTTTATTAACTTTATTTTTGTTAAGTGTAATGTTAGTTAGCTAGTCTGCTAGTGCGGCTGCTCCTGTGTTGATGAATTGCTGCGAATTATTTACTTTCTTAAAAAATATATATATCTAATCATTTTAATTATGGCATAACTTGCTCTTTAACAAGCCAGTAATTAAGTTATATCTGAAAACCATTCACTGAGCCTTTGTATCCAAAACATTTGCGATATTTTAATACTTAAATTTAATAATAATAAATAATAATGCCTTATAACATTTATCTACCATTAGTATGCACGCTTAAAATAACGATTTAAACTAAATATGAAGTTAAACTAAATGTAAATGTAGTTTATTTATCCTAATTCTGTCCGTTCAGGACAGTTTGAGCTTGAAATTGAGTCGGCTCCTTAAAAACGGAGTCGATTCCTTAAAAAACGGAGTCGACTCCTTACAAACCGAGTCTGAAGTTTTCATTGAGAGTGTTTCAAAAAAGATTCCCTTGAGATAAAAATGAAAGTCGATATATTGGGATGCGACGTAAATGTGTTTTCTTACAGGCTTACCACAGGGCTAAAAAAAAAAAAAATCCGTGGTGAATGTACCGAGCTGAAAGTTTGATTTATTTGAGTGAATCGGTTCATTTGAGTCACTGAATCGTTTAGTCGAATTTCTGGTTGGATTAAATCCTAGGCTGGATTGAGGTTTGTAATAATAACAACTGAGATATGGATTGATGATCAGTTATATTTAAGTACTTGGGTTTTGTCATATCTTGTGTTTTTTTTCCTCTCCTAAATCTTAATAAGTTATTCTGGAAATACTCAACAAATCGAACAATGCAAAGGAAACTAGTTAGTTGGTTAACCGGATTATTAATATAACTAATCTGACAGTGTGATTGAATAAAACAATTCCCAAACAATTCAGAGTTACTATAGCTGCTACAAAATGGCTAGTTGACCCTGCTTTTGGAGGATTGGGCGTGGCCTAATATTCAAATGAGCCTCGCTTGTTTGGCACCTCTCTGTCATGTCTGAGTTCTTTTTAAATGAACCTGAAAGGGAGCAAAATGGTGTAAACGTGGACTCAAAAAGGAGCTTGCTTATGTTTCCTTTATTTTCCATTTTTTTCCACGATTTCACCGTTTTGGAAAAGCGCTGAAAATGTTTCTCCTGGTTTTTATTGCTTATTAGGGGAGTTATCTGGCTGCGCTGTGCATCGTTGGCGAACTGAAGGATTCTAAAATCAATGACGGGTTGATGGCGGTAAAAAGACGTAGCTACGAATTTCATTATGGGCTAGCACACCGTAACGCTAGGTCACTTCACTTGGTCTACGGTTCGACAGAAATGGTGGAGAAGGCTACCAGGAAAAACTTCTTATGTTCTGTTTTGATGTTGTTGAGATCATAACATGACTCGCTTTTTCGTACGTGTAATGTTTAGTAATATTTCCGCTTCGAATCATTGGAAACATGTAACCAAACACATCGGTGTATATTTTTCATTATTGTGTCAGGCGTCATCACTTAAGTAATCAAGGCACCGAGCCAAAAATGTCGAATCTCAAAAAGAGTCGATTCACTGATTCACCGATTCACTGATTCACCGATTCACCGATTCTCTGATTCACTGATTGGAAACAGAGAGTCAGCTGTGAATCTGTGGAGTCGATTTCCCCCCAAAGTGACTCACCTGATGAATTGTATTTGGCACAACAAACTAGTCTAACTGATCTTATTTATTACGGTGCTTTCCATATTCCTATATATAGCACTAAATACGGCATCACGGTTCACCGATAGGAATAATCCTACACGAGTGCTCCGACTTATTCACCAGAATTCACCTTTTATGAAAAGGGGGCAGAGAATAATTTTTCACAGGCGTCTCAGATTCCCCTCCTGTGTTAGTCAGCGTGGCGTGAGGCACGTCCACACGTTTGCGTCTTGTTTGCATAAGCGGCGCCTGTCGGAAGGAGCTCTGGGGTTTTTTTTTTTCACCCCTCAGAAATCCAAACACGCCGTGGTGTCGGAACTCTGTCGCCACGCCAACATTTACATTCAGTCATTTGCCTTTCAGATCCGCCGTGACGTACGAACGTAAACACACTGGAACTGAGCATTAAAAGAAAGTCAGCTTCACCGTGTCACTATAATGTTCTAATATTATACAAAAAAAAAACAAGGAAGGATAAAATTTAACTTTTTTTTTTTATTTAAAATAAATTAACTTATAATATTATGAACTTATAATTTTTTAAATATTTTTTTAGCATCTGAAATGCTGCTGAAGTTTATTAAAATAAATAAAATAAAAAAAATATAAACAATAAAAGTAAAAGAAAATGGATTTAAAAATATATATAAATATAAATTTAAATATATAAATTAATAATAAATAATAAATTTATTTCTAAGCAAGAATTCATAAATATTAATTAATTTATTAATTAAATAAAATTAAATTTTTAAATCTGTTAAAAAATTTTTTTACATTATGTATTTATTTATTTATTTATTTATTTATTCATTTAAGCAGTTGCAAAACCGAACCAAAACCATCAACTTCTCAAACTTTGCTCTGATTGACACTCGGCTGAAGGAAAACCCCTCCTACCCGCCGTGCTAGAAAAGGAAAACGCGCGATATCGAACTCCTGTGAAAGCGAAACTCTCGCTAGTGTGCTAGTGTGAGTGCAGGATGCGAAAGAATCTTCTAGAAAAAAAAAAGAAAGGCTCTTGTTAAACTTTGCTGTTCTCTGTAGTTAGCTAGTGTTTAGCTAGTTCTCTAAGCTACTTTCAGGTTTGCGTAGACGGGCTGTGGCCTGTCTCGAACGAGACAAAGCAGCTTGTCACGAAGCTGAGACGCTGTAATCTTTCGGAAGACTTTACTGCGGTGGAAAACCTCCCGACACCTCACGATATTATTATTATTATTAATATACGGTTATACACGTGGCGCATTCATCTTGTAGGAAATGTTGCGGAATGTTCACCGGTTGCGTAAGTTGTCGGTTAACATCTGTAAGCGGCCCTTCCCCCACCCAGACGCCCGTTCCGTTTCCCGAAGACTTTCCCACGGCGGAAAAACCCCCGACTGCTTCGAAACGTCGGACGATCACCAGCGACGTGCGCCCGCTCTCTTCTTCTTCTGGCCAATCAGAATCGAGAATTCGACAGCGCCGCGTTATAATCCATAACGTTAAAGCACGGGGTCCTGGGTGTAGTTTGTTTAGGAGGACTGGAACATTTAACGCTCGACTCAATTACCCCGGGCACCAGGAGGAGAGCGTGTGGGCTGTTTGATTGTTGTCTCGGCAGCCTAATGCTTCTGTGATCAAACATTATCGACTGCAGCGCTCAATAACAGCAGCAGCTGTGGTTTTTCATTTCCAGCTCCGATGCCAGACACCATGAATATTCAGCCACTGAAAGGGTTGTGTATATAAATACACACACACACACACACACATGCTCACACACACACACACACGCAATTCTTACTCAACGGGTTTTATTCTAGTTCTCGAAGTTATTACGCCTGGAGTCTGTCTCTCCAAGTCTGCTACACCCGAAGCCTAGCTGGGATCTTCAGACACAGGATTTGTGGCCGGTTTTCATCTGGAGTGTTGATGAAACCAGAGCTTGATGAGTCATCTCTGATCATCCACCGGCGATATTAAACACGCCAGACACGGCTTAGTTCCCTGGCTACACGCGGACGCTGCGTGCAAGCCGAGTTTTCCACTAATGTATTTTTTGTTTCCTTGAGGAAAGTGGTTATTCTTCGTGCGTAAATTCATGAGGGTTTTATTGCACACTTTTTTTTTTTTTCCAGCTCATAAACCTCAGCGAGAGACAAAGACGCGAGCAGTGCGGCGCGCTACGTTACGTCTCCGACATTGTTCCGGTGATTAATGGCATTCCTGACTAACCCTACTCACAGCACACCTACTCATAAAAGTATTTTCTTATTCGTTTATTATAAAAAAAAAAAAAAAGTCTGAATCTAATAACACCGGTTATCCAGTACGTGCGTTTTGGGAGGATCTAGCGTATCACTCAGTCATGTGACCAGCATTGAAATGACTGCTTTTCTGTTGTAGCCTCAAGACGCCGTAAACTGAGTCCTGAAGACTTTCCCATAGTGGAAAAACTACTTCCAAAAGAAATGCTATTGAAGTGTACACACGGAGCATCGCGGCTGAACGAGCTGTTACTATAGAAACGTTTCGGAGGTGTAGCTACTGTTCTTCTGGCCAATCAGAATCGAGAATTTGACGGCAGCACCGCGTTTTATATATATATATATATACGCGCAAGACTCCAGTTTGTAGCTTGTTTCACGAGGACTTGAACACAATGGTGTGCTAACGTTGTGAGCTCGAATGCTTTTCTGCTCACCTCATCTGTCGGTTGTAACAGACTGGTGCTCAGTAGAACCCCTGCGATCTAAAACGATCTACGAATGTTTTTTGTTTTTCACGCCATTCTGTGTGGAAAATCTCCGCCATTTGTCAAAGCCATCAGTCCTAGCGTTATTCAGAGTAAGTAATTGTTTGCACGATCTTTATTTTAGAAATGAAAATACTGACGTAATCCCTAAGGGACGCAGTTAGCAAGCCCGAGCCGGCCGTCTATCACCTGTTCCCGTAGGCATTACTTTTTTAACTTGCTGCATCCTTTAAAGCCTCGGGTCTCCGTGACGTGGGAAGTGAAGCAGTCGCGAAACGAGATAATTGACGACTCTTCGCGGTGCGAAAGCAATTAGAAAGTCGCTCGTTTAGCCGGACTAATTTGCGGCGCGTGTAATCTCTTTTGCGGCTTGCGTTAATGGTTATTGAACAGAAGACAAAAGCGTTCCCTGTCATTTTAAGGTAATTAAATTTCCTTGTCACCAAAGGACAAGAATGAGATATTGTACCCTATTGTCCGGTCTTATCAAATTGGTCCTGGCGCACGTCCTTATATCCTTCTCTTTTTTTTTTTTTTATCTCCCCAATTACGCTTTGCAATTAAATTTAATATCGAAAGGATCATAGAAGTGAGATTCGCCTGGTCTCGGGGACACGTTGACTCAGCTGAATCGAGTTTCAGACGTAGATGGGAAAAGGCTGGAGGATAAAAAAGCGTCTTGCTTTTACAAGTTTTTGAGAAGCGACTTTTCAGTCGCAAGAAAACTTGCTGAACTTGTGTAATATCGTTACCACGACGTTGCCGTTGACGCCGGCGTGCGCTTTCTGACGATATTGTCAAGCATCGCCGCCGCTGCTGCTGCTGCTGTCATCCCTGAAGCTGTAGTTTATCTGATCCTGCTTCTTGAGGACATTTCTGCAATGCATGACGATTAGGTTTGCACGCAAGTAGCCGATATTACAGCAGTGTCTTTGTGAAGACGTGTCAAAGCCGTGTAATTTAGGGCACCTGAGGTTTTATTCTAAGTATTTGTGTGGATTGGGTCTTAAGATGGATGTGGTGTAATTTCCCCATAACGGGCTCCAACTTGTTCCTGCGCGGACGGCCGTTCTTTTAAATTATGAGCCCTTAAAGCAGCCCTGGTGATGTTTTCTGACATAGCTGTGAATGTTTAGTGTAAAACAGGATTTCTTTTCTTTCCAAGGTAAAGGCGAGTCCTAAGAATGATGCCCTGTGCTAAAGCGTGAAGTAAATCTCGCATCAGCATCAGACATGGGGACGGAGGATCTCGAGGCTAAGCTCGTGAATCAAAGGCCCTGCTGCCAACATGGACCGTTATAGGTGACGAATGCTGATGATGAAGCATGTAACAACACCAAGAAGTTTGGGAGCGTGGCATTGAGGAAGACTGAACAGAAGCAATCGTCCTCGTGCAGCATGTTGCGCTTGCTTTCGCTGAAGCTCGCCCGCGTCTACCGGTGCGGCAAGTTCCTGTTCTTCGCGGCTCTGTTCGTCGTCTTGCTCATGAACACTCACAATTTGCTCGCCTCCTTCCAGAGGAACGAGCTTACCGACCGCCGCTTCATCGGCCTCAACAAGTGCCCGGCCTGCTTCGGGACCAGCTGGTGTCGCAAGTTCACGAACGGCCAGGTGACCTTCGAGACGTGGGGACGGCTACGCTTTCTGGACTTTTTCAACGTGAAAAATGTTTACTTTGCTCAGTATGGCGAGCCCAGGGAAGGCACGCGGAGGGTGGTGCTCAAGCGCCTGGGCTCCAACGCAGAACTTGCAGAGATCGATCAGAAGATATGCAAGAGGGCCACGGGACGACCGCGCTGCGACCTCGTCCAAGCCATGTACAAAACGGAGTTCGCTCGGCTCAACGGGGACGTGAGGTTGCTGACGCCCGAGGTGGTGGAGGGCTGGTCGGACCTGGTGCACTGCCCCTCGCAGAGACTCCTAGATAGGGTTGTCAGGAGGTACGCCGAGACCAAAGACTCCGGAAGCTTCCTGTTGAAGAATCTAAAGGATAGTGAGAGGATGCAGCTACTGATGACGCTGGCGTTCAATCCGGAGCCTCTGGTCCTGCAGGTATGTGCATTTCTTTTTTTTCTTTTTTTTTTTTTTTTGGCATTTGTGCAAAATGTGTAAAAAAGTAAAGGTAGGGTGGTAGAACAGGTAGAAGAGGTAGGTGGTGGAATTGTGTCTTGTGCAAATTGCAAATGAGTATCCCTGGCATCCGAGGCAAGCAAGTTTCACATCCGGCTACTGGCTGCTCAATCCTGAACGCACTACAGGAAACTCTGCTGCTACTAGTAACAAAAAACAAACATCTTAAACATGTTAAGAGAAATGAAAAAAGCAGATTCACAGTCGCCACTGCCAGCTAGCAGTTCCTGACCTCACACCTGACAATAATATTATTATTATTATTATTATTATTAATAAAACGCCACAGTACTCTCCCTAAAATTTAAATGCTCATTTCATGACTAGAGAATCTGGAAAGTTAAATCGCTAACTGATCATTAAAAAACTTTAATTCTAAATCATGGGCAGGTAGTAATGTATTCGATTTCTTCTCGGTGCTGCTGTATTAGTATAGGATGTCGATTTTGAATGCCTTGGCCGTGGAGCTTTTTTAAAACAAAACTTACGCTTTATAAGATTCATAATTACAGAGTATGGGATGTATGGGGGAAAGAAATAGCCTTGTAATTGCGTACTTGTCTGGACAGGCTTGTATTTAGTTTGGAAAAGAACGAACCAGTACGACGGGAAACGCCCCGGCCCCTCGAAACGTTCTCCCGCGACGCGTTTGTTTGGTAAAACAAAAGCCTTAAATCCTGTTCCCCTCTCTCGGTTTGTTGAAGTGGTCCGTAGGTTTATGTCGAATGGCTCTACATGACGGCTCAAGCGCTCCGACAGCTAGACGAGGCCATCTACAGATAATGATCCATGCAACTTAATTACCGGTACTGTCTAGGGATCGTAATCCAATGCCATTGACTTGACCCGCAACGGCAGGCTCTAAAAAAGTGGACTGTACGCCTGTCGAGACGTTTGTCCTTGATCCCTCAGGTGGAAAAAAAAAAAGCCTTTTATAGATTTCAGAACATCAGAACATGCATGCATGACTTTTCCTTTATAAATCGTTCATCACGTTCTCCCAGGCTAAAAAAAAAAAAAAACGATAAGCAAACAAGGCCTCTTGAACATTTTACGGCGAACCAAAAAGCCACCCTGCAGAGTCTCTGGGTTCTGCGCAGAAATCAAACAGCTTGTCACCTCGTCTCGGCTTCTATATTAAGTTGTCAGTTTTTGACACTGACGTATGGCGGTATGGCTGCCTCCCATTTTTCCCACCGCAGGAGCCGTGCACCGCTCGTTTCCAGCCATCGTGGTCGGGATATTTTTAGGCAGGCGGTTGGAAAACAATTTGCTGCTCTGCATTAGCAGAGTAGTTTGGAGCGAAAGGGGCCAGGGCAGTTTTGCTCTGAGGAATGTGTGTGTGTGTGTGTGTGTGTGTGTGTGTGTGTGTGTGTGTGTGCACGCTGTGGTGAGGAAAGAAAAAAAAAAGCTGCCAGGGGGTTGAGTACATTACTCCTTGCTCTGTTGAGAACGTGGCCCATCTGCTGAGCGAGGCTGAGAATAGCACAGGCAGTGCCTCAAGGGTCACGTCTATCGAGGTATTAATCTAGCCCGCCTCGCATCCTTCACCTGACGACGAGGTTATTAGGATGTTGCGATGCCCCGGGGCGCCTTCCTAAACTCTCCCAAAATGGACAGGAGACCTGCGGCGTTCCCTACAGCTGTTTGTGCTAACGAGGCCGAATGAATGCGGAGCGGCTGGGGTTTTTTTTTTTTTCGGCTTGTTGCCGTGGAGCCCAAACAGCCACCGCGGGGAGTCGAGTGTACCGAAGAGTGCGTGTGAAAAAAAAATGAACAAATAAAATGTTTTTATTTTACCTAGCAGAACATGTGAAGAACGTTCTTGTACGGGTGTCGAAATATTCCGAGCTCATCGTGAAAGTAAGTGGTCTGGCCATTCTTTTTTTCCCCCAATAATTATAGTTATTATTAATCAAGCATCAGCATGCCAGGCATTTCATCCGTTTATAGTCATGGTTAATGTTGTGGAACATTCACGAAACAGTTTCGGTGGAAAGAGCTTGGGCAGTTTGGGAAGATTTGTCGAGATTAGGTGTCTGACATTTAAGTAGTGGAGAGAAATAATTTAGAAATTATTTATTTATTTATTGATTTATTTATCTCACTGATCCCCACGCTTCATTCCTGCCCATGTAAACAGAGCTCCGCCCCCAGAACCGCCAGCTGCATGCCTTATAAGGACTTCCTAGTGCTACAGGGGTTAGACAATGAAACTGAAACACCTGTCATTTTAGTGTGGGAGGGTTCATGGATAAATTGGACCAGCCTGGTGACCAATCTTCATTAATTGCACATTGCACCAGTAAGAGCAGAGTGTGAAGGTT
>JAOUQY010000044.1:17652663-17666841 GCA_028566355.1 Doras micropoeus | reverse complement strand
GGAGGCCCTACACCATACTAATAAATTATTGTGGTCTAAAACCAGGTGTTTCAGTTTCATTGTCTAACCCCTGTAGTAGATATAAGAATAAATAAATAAATAATTCAACATTGACACACAGACAAGCGTTCCAATCGTTACAACTTTATTGAGGGACAGGTCAACAATGCAAAACAGTCAAAACTGACATTTCTCTGCAACCAAATACAAAAAAAAAAAAAAAAAAAACCCAAAAGAAAAAAAAAACCAAAAAAACAAAAAAACCCTAAACAGAAAAGGATATACATTCCATAGTTTGAACAGTATACGACATGAAACCATTTGTGTTTTACCTCCCGGCCACGCTCCCAGATAGATATTTCTCAGATAGCCTCCGATTTTGTCTTCTTTTCTACACCCGCAACGAATTCTGTTATGGACAGTTTGCTCAGAAGGACATGGCATACTGCATGCATACCACAACATATGCAGCAACGGACAACAACATAACACTCTCCAATGAACTGCCTAGAGCAAGCAAGTGTGCTATTGCAAATTAAAAGGGAAAAATAGAATTAAAAAGGACAAATAATTCCTGCTTTATGATCTATCTAATCTGGCATTTTGATGCACATTTTTAATCGCTGGCCATGAAAAAAAATCAGTGCACGAAATTATCAATCATCATCATCATCATGGAACAGTTTTCAACAGCAATGTGAAAACGCTGATAAGCATCAACATTTGCCCTGAACGTCACATTTCACTTAAGCACAGATTTCCTCATGGTGTCATTTATTTTTTTACCTTATAACTGGAGCCCTTGAACGGTCTATGTTCGGCAGAGGGACACAGTCAAACGACTCCTCCTTAGGGACAACCCTAGCTGAGGACCTGATTCTACGAACTACGCCTGCAGCGTCTTCAACACTGTGAGCGAGAATGAAGGCAGCATTTTTGTATTAACGCCACAACAGGACAGAGTTTAAACCATGTCAGCATACATACAACGAGTAGCAGTGGAGAAACAGCAGTCAGAATTGCCATATCAAATCTTTCTGATAAGATTTTAAAAATATGTATGTATATATATATATCCAACTGTATGCAGCATTGGTAAAGACAAGGAATACAGTCTACAGTGCCATCGATTGCAGTATGGATATGCATTGATTATACAGCAGACAGCATTTCATTCAGATACAGAAATCCTAAATGCATTCTGCGTATTTATGCTATTTGGGAGAAAGAAATGTATATATATATAAAAAAAAAAAATCACATTGCCAATGCAGTTAATACAACATCGGGCCTTTTTTCAACATTTTTTTGGAGTCACAGGTCAAACAATTTTGTGTCTTAGGTTAAGCTTACCTGTGTTACCGCAGCAGAACCTAAGGGGGGGGACGACGCTGCGCATCGTGCCGCCGTTCTAGATCGGGTTATTTTATAGAAATGTATGTATATATGTAGGTATATATATATATCGAGAGAAATCGGACAGGCAAAGAATTAGGACAGCCTGGTACAGGAAATGGGAAAGTCTGCCAACATCCGAACAAGACATTCTGCATTATTGTTTTGTTTTGTGTGTGTTTTTTTTTTCTGCGCAAACGCAAACAACTTGTCTGAATGTTACGTGGTTTGGTTAACTCGGTTAAAACAAAATGTAATGGGAAAAAAAACACACAAAACAACCAATTTAATACAACTTAACCAACGATAATACAGTGGCACTTTACAGAAACTAGCTGAACATGTCCTATTTTCAGGGATGGACAAATCAGAAGCCCGGGCTCCCGTGTAGATCTGTGTGGGGGGCGGGTTATCAGTTACAGCTTTGTAGCCAGATAAAGAAAAACTAAACCCTACACTTTTACCGGCTTGTGGCGCCCCCGTGTCCCGTCACGGTCTGCTTTGCTGCACGCATCGTCGCAGGTAACGTTTTTTTTTTTTTTAAATATATAGAATCTTTTCAGCATGACGAGCACTTAAGATACGCCCAGAACGAAAAACGGACAAAGGAGCTGCGTGTGCACAGCTGCGGTAAGCAAATATTTGCGCTAGAATGGGCTGGAACATACATATACGTACGCCTGTACGGACCGGCTGACGGGATCAGAGACCAGGCTTTAAGCCTGTTCAATTTTGACTACGGGACAGAACTCGTGTTTTTTTTTTTCGGCTTCCCTGCGATTTGTTCACCCCTGATTTCTGATGCAAAAACATTTCTTCATTTGTGTCCTGCCCTGACCAAACAGCATTAAATTTCACTTCACAGTTCGTTAATATGTAAAAAAAAAAAAAAAAGGATAGCGCATCATTTTAAAGGATTAATACAGCTAGATAAAAACTTAAACAGTCTAAGGGTAAGGTCACAGGCTTCTTCTCGAGAGAGAGAGACAGACTTCAGCATTTTAGACATCAGTCCAGAAAAAAATAACAAGCCTAGACATACTTACCCCCAAAAAACACAGTGACATTGAGATTCAGGGTACAGTTCAACTTTATGCACTACACTTGGTCAAAAAACAAACAATGCATTCACAGAGCAGAAACCGGGGCTGGCATTTTTGGGGGGGGGTTTTTTGTACTTACGGAGGGCTCATTTCACTGGTGTGGCAACAGCATGGCCTCCTCAGCCCTAAAAACACACACCTACAAGTCTACGCCAAAACAGGGTGGGCAAAATATTTATATATGTATATATGTATATACATGGCCACATTGTTTTTGAGACATTTGCCAGAAACATATGCATTTAAGATTCAGGTTGAAGGGGCATCGCGGTATAATACATATAACAATATAATACAAAAACACCTCACCTGGCCTGGGAGGGGGGAAAAAAACAGCATACTGACAAAAAAAAAAAAAAAAGCAGCTTGCAGTCATATCACATTGCTTTATGACATATTGGCTTACCGCTGTTCTACACTGGGGCTGTGAGGGGGAAAAGCGTCTCATATTACATGAGCAACAAAAAAGTCACAGCATGGCTCGCATACCTGACACTACCTTCCCTCAGATACACCTGTCTACACCTACTGCCAGAAAACCAGACTACATCCTTTCACGTCATATCCAATACGCCAGGAAATAACAATAACAGTAACAATAATGAGCTGTATAGACAGTTGGAGAGAAGTAAAGAGCGTCATTTCAGACAGAGAGACACATTAACGTCTGTGGATTGTTTCCCCGTCTCACCCACCCCCCACGTCTGTACGATTCCATCCCTTAAAAAACTGTATTTAAAAAAAAAAAAAAAAGAAAAGAAAAAAAAAAAAAGAAAACAGTATATCCAGACAAAACAACCAAAAGCAACCTTCCCACTTTTTTTTTTTAAACCGTCCCCCACTTACCAACACAGGAGGTTTCATTATGTTTTATTGCAAAACACAACAGGCATTTTTAAAACTGAGAGCATTTACATGGGAAAAAGAGAGAGAGAGAGAGAGAGAGAGAGAGAGAGAGAGAGAGAAAGAGAGCACTAGAGTACTTATTATTTAGACATGAGTTCTGAACTACATTATGAGATACAGGAGCTGGAATGATCAATATTACCGCACTAAAAACAGTTCATTTTATACAAGAGAGGAAAACATTACAAAAAACAAATAAACAACAAAAAAAAAAGAAGAATTCTCAATCCGGAGAACATTTTGCAATCTAGTTTTAAACGCAAACCAAGGAAATTACGATCTTCATCAAGGCGTCTGCATCCAAACATTTAACAAAGGATTTTTTCGACAAGGTAGCATTTACTTTATGTCCGCTTCACATTACTGGCCCTGTGCAGAAGAAATACATAAGAAATACACAACGTGTTAAGAGCAGAAACATTGACTCGCTACCCCGCCCCCAACCCATAACCTAATTACAGAGATAAAGACGCCTGTGGAAGGGGGGGAAAAAAAAGAAAGAAGAGCTTGGTTAAGTCTCGTGTCGCTGGGTTGCCTGGACGCCTGATGAAGCTGTGGAGGAAGGTGTTATATAGAGAGAGAGAGAGAGAGAGAGAGAGAGATACAGGAAGAGGGAGAACGAGGAACAAACAGAGCACGAATGACTGTATACGACAGGGATATGAGGCTATCAGGAGTGTACCTGCTGGGCCGGTGGGGCCGCTCCCATGGGCTGAGAGGCGCCCTGGCCGTAGTAGGCCGCTTGCTGGCGGTAATATTCAGCCCACGCGGCGCTGTAGTCCGGCTGGCCTCCGGGCTGAGAGGAGCTCGCCCCGGCTGCCTGAGGCGCTGCCTGACCTGTAACACGAGACGAAGATGCTCAATTTCATCATCCAGAGAGGAGTCGAATAACATCACTTCGCTTTCCAAATCTATTACTAATAATCAAGAATGAATGAAATGCACTAATTCAATACACTGAAATGCATTAACAGAACACGGGTTACTTTTTAAAAACGCTTTCCTTTTGTTGCACAAGACAACGCGTCTGACCGCTGTGTTTTTAGTAGAACCCGACTGGGCGAATGTTTATCTTTCCATTCATTAATCGTGGCTTTATCATGAAACAAAAAGATCTGTAAGCGGGGGAACGACCCCATCCGCGCTGCCTCCAAGCGGAGGGACAGAAACCCGCTAGCTTGCTCTGGGGCAGCCGTATTTACAGCAGCTCTACCGTAGAGGGCTGTAACACAGTGGAGCTGCCCGCATGCTGGACCGAATAAGAGCAAGCACTCCAACCCGAGACCTCTCACCTTGTTTCTTATAGTACTCCTCCCACGCTTTGGTGTAATCCTGTGGCTGCTGGCCTTGTTGACCTGAGGGACATAAACATTTCTTACTGTATTAGAATCACATGACAAAGAAAGGCACATGGCTTAAATTCAACGAAACAACTTGCTAAGAGTTCTCTTGCTTTGTGTAGTCGGGGTTAACATTTTTTCTGGACAATAACACCACACTGATATGTAACCAGGCAATCCATATGAAGTTAGAACTGATGTTAAGAATAAATCCATATTTATTAAGCCCGGATGTCACGTTAAAGGCTTCTCTGATGTTAAAGATAAGTGGATGGCTGTTTAAATGCCTGATTGGATTTGTAATTAAGCATCTAATTAAATGCCTGCAACATTAACACAGCGGTTCGAATTTAGCCGCGCGTGTGTATTACACTCCAGAAAACATGGCAACCTGCCTGAGGAGAGAATCTTAAACTCTTGACTCTGAACAGCACAAGTTAAGTGTAGGAACCACAACCTGACACACTTTGCTAATTAAAATCCAGCCAGGAGAACACTCTGCTTGCTGTTCACGTCCCTGCTGCTGTTGCTGTTTAGCTTGAGGATTCAAAATGGAGTGGGGGGAGAGGTGGGGAAATAATATCTAAAACTACAATTTACCCATTTTCTTGTAATATTCTTCCCAGGCCTTGGTGTAATCTGTCTGTCCGCTCTGACCTGGAGCCTGCGGGTCACCTGTTAAAAACGGTGCAAACTAATTGAGAACCGTCATGCAGAAAGCCTGCGCTTGACCCAAAAATAAACTAGAAGGGAAATTAACTACACAAAGATGCTTGCTACACTGCAGATGCTTGTAGTCTTTGGACTTGCTGTCTGACCTACGTTATGTAGAATATGTGGGTGTTGAATGGCTGTGAAAACGAGGTTTACCTTGACCGTTGGCGGGGGCGGTGCCCGGGGCAGCGGCGTTGGTGGGCGTCATGGGAGCCTGAGGCTGCTGCTGGTACTGGGCGTAATACGCAGCCCACGCTGCTGCGTTAGCATCCGCCGCGGCTTTATCTGTACAGCATAAAGTCAGAAACCGATCGTTATCCCATTCTACAAGCTTCAGATAAGCAATAACAGCAAGACGAACACAAAAAAGCAACTTACTGGGATCAGGCTGGCCCTGCTGCCAGTGAGGATAGCCGTTACCCCAGCCCTGAGGTTGGTATGGCCCTGGAGGACCACTGCAAACGATGAAGGAAAAAATATATACACACACACTTCCACTTCACCACTTTTTAGAGTAACGCATGGCTAATCTCAACTGCAACTGGTCAGTCATAGGAGTATTTTCTCATATCCCTAAACCATACTGCCTGAAGCCCTTACTGTGGTCCAGGAGGTCCCTGGTTGTAAGGTCCAGGGTTGTAAGGTCCCATAGGTGCGGGAGGTCCAGGTGGGCCTGGGGGGCCGTGTGGTGCGGGGCCTCCATGTGGCCCTGGGGGTCCATGAGGTCCACCCATAGGGCTGACGGGACCCTGAACACGTATACAAAAAAATTATTTATTAAATACAAGATGAAAAACAACTTATGTATTCTTAAAATCTGATATTCACTCACCCCGATCTTCTCCTCCACGAGCTGTCTGGCATAGTCGATCTGTTGTGGCGTCCCGCGCACCGTGAACATCTTGATGTTGGGGTCGGCGTTGGGAGGAGGGTTCCTCTGCAACTCTATTCTTGCTCCGGACTGCTGGCTTATGCTTTTAATCGTCTCGCCTCCTGCAGATGGATGGAACACATGCAGTGACAGTTTACTAAAGTAGCAGGTACAAGCTATTTTGCATTACCCTTAACATTATAAGCCCAGGAGCTACATAGAGTACTTTTGTCTAAGCAAACAATTCAGACTTTAACTGCCACTAAAAGAAGACTGACCTTTTCCAATAATAAGGCCAGTCTTAATGGTGGGAACAGTGAAGGAGAACTCCTGCAGACCCCCTGGTGGGCCCATGTTCCAGTTCCCGAAGCCACGACCTCTGCCCCTGCCCCCGGGGCCTGGTGGACCGCCAGCCTGCACGCTGCGTAACAGGTCTGTAATGATGCTTGCTGCGTGCTGCGCTCGATCAGGGGGTCCCATAATCTGAGCAATCCGGTCTGGTGTGGTGCCATCATCTGAGAAGACAAGGGTCAGAGGAATTAATAAAATATGCCACCCAATACCATACATGTAGCTATATTTAATACTAGTAAGCCATATTAAATCTAGAACAAACCTGGTTTGAACTGAATCTTAACACCGGTATCGTTCTGAATCTTCTTGATCATTTCGCCGCTCCTGCCGATCACAATCCCCACTGCGAAGCGCGGCACGGGAACCTTACAAAACAGCAAAAAACTCAATAAACAAAGACGCGGTGTCGTAAAGGCTGGCGTAAATATATCAGATCTTCAACTGCACAACTTACATCCAAACCTTCTCCTCCACAACTTACATCCAAGCCTTCTCCTCCACCGATTCGTGACCCGTATTCGCCCCTCTGCTCACGGAAACCCTGGTCTCTGATCAGGTCCATGACCATGTCTTTAGCTTGCTGGAAGTAAAACGCTCGTTTAACGGATTTGCACCAAGACATTTGGACCGGCTTTAACTCTGTGTAGTGAACGTACCTGAACTTTAAAGGGGTCTCCGGAAATCCTAAGCGGTTTGTCCACCCCTGTGTTCTGAGGCCCATCCTGAATCATTACCATCTTGACTCCGGCTCGTTCCTGTAGTTCAGAATCCAGATATTTGTGTTGATTTAAAAAAAAATTATAAAAATAAATCGGCTTAATATATTTAAGAAAAGAAAGAAAGTTGCTGATTGGGTAGTTCACTAACCTGCAACTGTTTGATCGTCTCTCCTCCCTTTCCGATGACGAGACCTGCTTTGGACGCTGGGATCATAATTTCTTGAACCGACATTCCAGGCCCGTCGTTGTGATGAAACGGATTCGGTCTGCCCTTTTCTACAATCTCCGACAGTAACCTCTTTGCCGTTCTGTTAACAAAGACAGAAAAATCTCTCATTTATCACACCATGGTGTGTCACCTTACATATCGCCTGGGGTTCGTAAACACACTCACAGGATGGAATCTGGAGATCCTGTCAACGTCACAGAGCGGTCAGGCATGCCACCGCTGTCTGGAGCGATCTGTATCTTGCATCCCGATTCTTGCTGTATCCTTGAAATCTGCTCTCCTCCTCTTCCGATAACTAGTTAACACACACAACGATTATATTTCCGTAAACCTTAATTAAAAAACAAAAAAACAAACCCAGAAAAGTATTTACTCACTAAAGCCAACCATGCCATCTGGAACCTTGAATTCTTCCGACGTAGGCCTGGGTGAAGAAATAAGATTCATGATAAGATTTGTTTACAAATGTTTACAAAATCAAAGATGTTCAGTTAATATTTACACACACACACACACACACACATACCTTGGAAGACCAGCCATTCCACCCATTGCAGCAAAAGCTGGGGGTATTAAAAAATAAAAACAGGTTACATAATGTCTAATGCTCAGAGGCACAGTAAATAAATAAACAAACAAATACTTACGGTCACTTGCAACCTTCTTTGTTTCTGGTTGATCTGTAGAGATGGGTTATATAAACAGGTTAAAAAAGTGTCAGAAAACCTCAAGGCAGCAATAATGCAGCTGAGTCAAGTGAAGTGTAAACCAACATACATACAGGATAAATAAATATATATATATATACACACACAATATGAGATTATTCATTTTATTACAGTATTTTACAGTATTTATATGGTATTGTCATATCCCCCAAAATGATTCAGGAGAGTCGGTACACCTCAAATGATTCACTCAAAAAGATTCGGACGTTCGAATGATTCATTACTGCTCCTGATTCAAGAGCGCTCCGGAACTCCAACCAGAAAAAGACGAAGTGGGAACTTACCCGCGTCTTCCAAAGGCCTTTTCTGTCCTCCATATGCAAACTCGTTGGCGGCAGGAGGTGGATTTACTCCATCACCTCCGATTTTAGCTGCTATCTGAAAAACAAACAAACAGAAAAAGGTTCATGCAACACACGGCTAAAGGAGGCTGTCATGGCGCGAGGGCTAACAAGGCCTCAGTCTGAAAAAAAATCAGCCCATAGCTAATTAAATAGCTAGATTTGTGTCATTTTGACCATTTAAAGAAAAAAAATACATTCATTCAATTGGAGCCCATCATTCCCCGTGCAATGCTAGCAATCTAGTTAGCTATACGTATAGCCAGCAAGCTAGCAAAGCTTCAAACAAAGTTTAGCATTACCGATAAATCTACTTGATGTAAACTTGTACATCTTTTTTTAACCAAACACTTGTATTTGATTTATAAGCACTCCATCCATTAAAAACGAGACATCTGCAATAGCATACAACCTGCATTCAAAAGTCTTGGGCCTTAACCGTCTCCTTTGTTGCAACCCGCGACACTATTAGCAGGCCCTTCTATAATCGACAAGGGCGCGTCCTGAATCCATAAACACTAGCTGTATCGTGGACTACATACACGTATACGCGTAACACGTTCCAGGCCCTAGGTAGTGCACTTGCACATAGTGCAGACCGCCATTTGGAATGGAGCCACAGAGTTATCCCGTGCAATTACAAAGAATCTCCATGTTTGTTTTTTAAAAACTGGAGATATGTTTCAAGTTTTATGAGGTGAAGCGCTCTTACCTGTCTCGCCCGCTGTAGTGCATCTTTAAAAGCGTCGTTCATTCCTCCGCCGGCGTTTGAGGACGGCGGCGCCACACTCGTGTAATCAGCCATGTTTGAGGAGAAGCCGTGTGGGAGAATATGGCCGCGCGGCTCAGGCGACACGCCGGAAAAATCTAACTGCGACACGAAGGCGGCCTCGCGCCGGCAGAGGGCGCGCGAACAGCAAACAACCACTTCCGGTTGTGTGGGGGTGGGGCAGGATTAGCATGCTAATAGTCGTGAATATAGTTAGCATGAAACAGAAAAGTCGAATTTATGACAATTGTCTAAAACCTCGAACAAAATCCTGAAGAAAACCCCCTCTTAAAACCCCCAAAGTTGATCTTTTTTCTATAAGAACACATCCTTATGCGTTTTATATTCCTCTTACACCACCGGGCACCAACAATTTAATTCTGTTTATACATTATACCTTTTTACATGTTTATACCGTTTTATACGTTTATAGTTACCATTAAAAGTTCACATCTGAGAGAAAAGTTCCTGTTATCACTTATTTTACAGGAGTGATAATGGTGCAGAGGTTGATTGTCATGAAACTTGATGGTGGTAGCATGGCCCAAAGGAAGAACCTGTTAAATATTTGAGCTGAATGTGTTAACTTTTGTATGTTAACCTGTCATAAAAAAAGACAGGTTGGTCTTGGTGGAGGTGTGTGCTCTCCAAGTGCACTTCTAGTTATATAATACGTTTTATTAGCCTTAATTGACGTAGATCATCTGCATTGCAAGTCCCAGTGAACAACTTGCATTAATATTAAGCTGTCCTGTGAGTTCGTCTTGTCCATTTTTTTGGTGGGATTTTAGATGACTGTTGTAGCAATCAGACATTCAGATTTTATTGAAATAAAAAAATTCTCACGTCTTTGGTTAAAATGGCGCTAAAATGACGCTCGTCTCATGAACAGAGTTAATCAGAACAATCTGGCTACAGTAATGTACACCCAAATGTAACTCTGAAACTTAACGTTCAGGGTCATAAAACGTCTTTAAACACATTTCTTCAAATAACAAAACACAAATTGTTCCACAAGGATTTGCAAACGATTAAATTTCTCTTTGTAATAGTCGTTCTCACGGATGAAACGCTTTCCACTTTGCCTTTTATTGGCTCATAAATTTGACACTGTAGCAGCACAATCTTTGGACATTTATACAGAAAAATAATTTGATTAGAGAAAATACATCCAAGTTCTTTCAGAATAAATATTTAGCATTCAGCTTAACAACTGAACAGGCGGGTTAGCTCACACCCTGGCAATAATATATCAGCAAGGGTGGAGCTTAGGTTAATTTTCATCATCATAAATCTGAGTGTGTAATTTCACCACGGCAATTTAAGAAACGTTAGTGAACTCGACACCGACTTGACTCGACTAGGACTCCTTGAGGATTTTTTTTTGCTAAGTAGTGCGCTGAAATGAATAAACCAGACAGAAGCTAGTCAAGTTGCTTAACTTAAGCTCCACCCCTTTTTGACACAATGACAATCACGCGTCAAGTCAGGACTAAAGGACGATCATTATTATAATTAGTTAAAATTGTCAATAAAAAAAAAAAAAAAACATCCAATAGTTACTGCAAACTTGATAACACAATACAGGTTCTAACAATAAGAGTCCTAAAAGCCCAAAAGTCTGGTTCATCCAATGGCACTCATTTCAAGAATAAAACCAGATACGTGAATAAATAATTCATGTAAATTCCAAGTGTGATCACTCTAAATAGATCAGCACATTATAATAGCGTCACTCTGCTACATGCTACACTTTTATCAATATAGAAAAATTCCAAAACAATGCACTTATTTTAAGGACATGTTGTTCTTCCTCTTAAAGGATGGAGGAAATCAGGTATCACTGGAGACTTGCTCACTGCACCCAGGTCCCGGGCAGGGTGCCGGACACCGATCAGGGCATCGTGCCGACGTAGCCATTAGCTTCGGGGATGCAGTCAGAGCCCGGGTAACTCAGAAGCAACTCGGCTCGGTAGTGCAGCAGGTGCAGTACGTCTTCCGCCAGAGTGTCCACGCTGGAGAAACGCACCTTCTCCAGGTCAAAGATGTCCTTTAGGAAGAGCAGGACCTGCTCCTGTGGGAACAGAGCCAACAGTTAAAAAGCATGATGTTGAAATTTACTGTAGACCTAAAATACAATCGTCTAAACCCCGCACCTTGAAGAAGCAGCAGAAGTCATTCAGGGAGCTTTTAGGCCCAAGGAAACCCCATGCCAACTCGGGGCTGATATGCTCACACACCATGTAGAAGTGAGCGATAAAGCCGTGCTGATCCTGAAAAAGCAAAAATAAGTTCTTAATAAAGATACCATCTGTCACCGAGTTCATTCCCATAGGCCGACATCAACCTCCTGGTTACCAATGTAGCTTCTGCTTCAGTCACATGGTATCACACAGCTATCATAACTTTTGATCTGCTTGAACTAAATTAAATCAGAATTTTAATAACTAAACTATTGGATTTAGTAAAACTGTTAGTAGCAGAGATCGCTGGTGCCTCTGGTGAGCACACATACAGCTAGCTTTACTAATCTTCCAACAAAGTATGCAATGAAGTATGAAGCCAAGCACATAACACGTAAACCAAGCAACCAATTTCCCACACTGACTGTAGTACTTAATTTCCAACTAGTTCGATTTAGAAGCTAGACAGCTAGCATGACTAGCATTAGCATTTAACGAACAGGCTAGTACCAATCAGCAGTGTTCTCAGAAACGTTACCTTCACGTGTTGTCGCTTCTGCTTTAGGACAGACCAGCAGCTTGATGCCACTGCCTGCAGGGAGAAAAAAAATAAACGCATTAGCAAGCTGAGCTATTTGTTGAAATGCTCCTGAAGGCAAACGCACGCAAATCTTTTTGACGTACGGTTTCTTTGAAGGCGTTGTTAAGCCAGCGGTTGTTAACTACATTCATGATGGACATGGGCGGATTCTCCAGATCTTCAAAAGAATCCATTAATATAAAGTCGAGAACGATGTCGTAGAAGTTTAAATGCCTGACCTATTGGGGGTCAAAAGAAATAAAACAAAAACGTTGAAACGAAAAAAAAAAAAAAAAAAACGCTTGATTTTATTAGTCTTGTGAAAAACATCTTACCCCTCTCGCAGCAAGCTCCGCCTCGGTTTTCTCCCAGTGCTCCCCCTGCTCCAGGAAGCTAATCACTTCCTCATAAACTTCCTCAAATCTCTTAGGGTTCTGCCAAGCCCAAAATTTATCGATAGCTGGTACAGAGGTACTGAACATCAATCAGAGTAATAGATTAAAATAAGCACTCACCTTCTGGGCTTTCACAATTATTGAAGACAAGATCGTTTTTCCTGTCTCAGCCAAAAACTTCCGAGTCGATATTTCTTGGAGAATGACCTTAAGAGAACAGCAATTCATTACACACAGTGTGCACATGTGCCTCTTGAAAGCTATTCTGAACGGATTAATGAATTAATTAAGTGTACCTGAAAAGCCTGGCGAATGCAATGCAGCTTGGCCAGGAAATCTGTGTCTCCAAGGCATTCAAGCATCTCAGTTCTTAATCAGAAGAAAAAAAAAAGCAGTAAATATTGTATAGATCATTGAAAAAAAATGGTTTGTGTATAAACAATTGAATCTCACAAAACAGGCATTTGTTAATCGAGCAGAATAGCAGTTTATTAACTTCATTGATCACAATACATAGACACAATAGCATATTATCCATACTTTATCATTTAAAATCTTTACCAAATGCACTCACATTCTCTAGTTTGCCTTTCGCATGTGAACAAAAGTCTCTCACATACTGAAAAACTAATCTAATTCCCACAAAATGTTCTCACTTTCATTAATAATATGCTCTCATATGTCCACAAAGACCCTCATAATCCCAACATAGTATCATATTTAATCTTAAAATCTCACATTCCTATACAAAGATGCTCTCATTTCCAATTAAAATGGTCTCATTCTCCCCTTCCAAAAAAACCTCTCATATTCCCCACAAAATGCTCTTACTTCCCACAAAATACAAATGCTCTCACATTCTTGCAAAATGCATTTACTTTCCCAAAAGGCACACTCATATTCACAAAAAACACACTCACATTTACAAAAAAGTGTGCAGATTCCTCAAGAAACCCTTGCATTCCAAAAAAAACCGGCATCTTATTCCTACAAAGTGTTCTTACTTTCATTCCCTCAAATGCTCACATATTCAAAGTGCACTTGCATTCACAAAAAACACATTCACACTCACACACACACACAAAAAAAATCCTGGCTTTCCCATAAAAAGCACTTGCATTCCCACAAAACACTTTCACTTTCTACAAAACAATCTCGCATTAACAGATAACACACTCACATTTACACAACACGCTCACAGATTCACACCTTTCATTCCAAAAAGATATAAAAAAAACACACTCGCATTCAAACAAAATGCTCTCACATTCCCACCAAACACCTTTGCATTGCCAGAGAGTGCACTCACATTGATGTTTTACCTTTCGCACAGAAAATGCTATGAAGTAACTAACTAAAGCCACTGAAGGAATGCCAGCCTTTGTGTGTCCATATGAGAAAAATGTTATATTATGTTCTGTGTTTGATGTACACTTGAAAGGTAAAACTAACAAATGAGCATTTCCGGGCAAGTGTATATACAGGGGTTAGACAATGAAACTGAAACACCTGTCATTTTAGTGTGGGAGGTTTCATGGCTAAAGTGGACCA
>JAOUQY010000044.1:17546554-17557780 GCA_028566355.1 Doras micropoeus | reverse complement strand
GTGGTGCTGGGGCTTGAACCCCCAACCTTCTATTCAGTAACCCAACACCTTAACCACTGAGCCACCCCTGCCCCTATATGAAGTTCACGGGGGGTGAATATTTATGCAAGTCTGTGCACAGATCTACATTGTACAGTATATATTCAGTATATACTGACCAGACTGTTTATTTGTCTGCTCAATGACTTTAACTGCTGAACAGACATTATCAGGGTGATGGACCATTCTCAACCCAGCAAGAAAGTGAAGACTTTCTTAGTTTCTGTACAGGGGCTTGATAACGTTATACGGTGGGGTGAAAAAAAACACTGCACTTAGAAATCGAAGTGGTTGTACAGCGCAGTGCTGATTTCCTGCTCCTTTCTGGCGCACTCCCGAAAATTAGATCGCCAGCCGAGCCCCTGATTAATTCCCTGCTCTCTTTAAAAGTGGAACATGGCCAATTTCCACAAAACAGGCCCGAATTACTTAGTAGACTGTTACTTAGTTTATGCCTTAAATGACGTCTTGTTATCAATACAAATACCATGCCGTTTATAATGGTGGAATTTTCCGGCATGTGTCTGTTCAAGGGGAAAATTTGAAACTCGTGACTAATGAAATTACCCCACCCCCAACAAAACACACACTCCGCTTTTATTCTCATTCTCACAGTCAATAATAATTTGAGATAAGCAGAATTTCCGAGCTTCCTCAAACCCAACCTGCAAATCAGGGGAAATTGTTTTTCGTTTGGCTTCTTAGGAGGACGTCCGGAATACATACGGTATATGGTTCTGTCACCTGAATACAAATGTAGCTTACTACATTCCAGTTTAAAGATTTATGTAGAGTCAGCGCCTCTGCGGCGAACGGCCACGCCGCGCGCGATCGACGTTCCAGCGATCGAATCGTGCTTTAACCGTAAAGGTTAATGACTTTGTATTGATAACGTGTTGACAATTCTTAATTGTAAAATACAGTACTGTGCAAACGTCTTAGGCACCTTATTGATTATTGATTATTATTCTGGAGACTTTGACCGTCACACTTGCGTCTGTAACGTATGTGTTGCTTTCGGTACTGACATGCAAACATTTTCGCGCAACGTTACATTTTTTGGTTGGGAAGAAAGTTCGGAAATGTAAAATCTTTTCGTACTGACTCGGTAATGCAGTATTAAAAGACATTTATAAAAAGAAAAACAGTATAATCATCGGGTTTCTGTAAACATTTATATAGAAGTAATCTCCAAATGTATTCGAGCACTCAAAGTTGACAAAACTGTAAAGACAACGTTTGGATACATTAACATTAGTGCTTTTATCAAGTACCTAAAGTTTCATTTAGCCGCAATGTCTGTCTAAACTAGCTATAGGGTTACTGTGTACTGACAGATTATTGAACGTACGCCTTCATGTGCTGCCTAGATACCGTAATTTCCTCGATTTTCAATCGGTATAGCCCTTCAGTCTGGAACGGCTTGAAGAAGAATAAAGCTAACATTCTACTTGCTCTTGCTAAAGAAAATCAAACCAAGCTTAAATTTGGTCAAACACCAAATCCGTAATAAGGTGACTAGCACATTTAACATAGTTTTGGTACTGTTTAATTGTAATTGTAAATAACTTACATATATTCTCGTACCTTGTCTTTGTATGCGCTACTATATAATATAATGCGATTTATTTTAGAAAACGCAACAGATCCTGAGAAACGTTTGTCTTTCATCTGTAACAAAAAGACTCAATAAACCGCTAAATTAAGCAAAATCATGTCGCCTTGAATAAAATAACATTCTTCTCCTAACAGGTTAATTAACGTTTTTGCACTTGTTGAGCTGAAACCTGTCAGATCAAAAAGACTAAACTTCCACCTTGGAAATGTATAAAAACGACATATTCATGCCTCTTTTAGGTAACAGTGGGCGTCTGTAGATGATTCCAGTATCATCCGGGATTTATTTCCGACCTTAACGCTTATATGCTGACATGATTTATATCAGGATTCACTAACGCTTGCTTCTACACATGCTTCTACACATCATGAGCGTTTGTCCAAAATAAAGCGGTCCCGGCACGGAGCCTTGAGGAACTCCGTCGGTGAAAGGGTGTCCAAAAAGTACCATAAATGCAAGTCGTGTCTGCTTTGTGGATTTGAAATGTCCGTAGCCCAAAGACAGACTGGATGCTTTTTGAGCTCATTCAGTCTGCAGAAAAACATCAAGACAGCTCTTTGTATGTATGTGTGTGTGTATGTGTGTATGTATGTAGTAGCCTGTAGACACAATAGTTCTATTAAGTCATGTCCTCTCAGACTGAGGAAGCACTGTAGTCCCTGTGCTGTTTTTGGGTAAAGGGGCTGGGCTCCAGTCGGGCTGGTAGAAATGGATGTCGCATGTCCGTGCCCAGTTAGCAAAGACGCGCTTCTCTGTGATGAAGCGGTGATGGCTGCCTCGGCGTCCGCGCTCGTGGGAGATGTACATGGCACATTCGTCGGGTCCCAGGGGCTCGTAATAGTGGTATGGCACGGACGGGCGCGGAGCTTCCCTGTGGAGAATTGTAACACATTTTTAAAAAGGGTGCAGTCGCAAAATACACGAGAACCTAGATTCCCAGATTCCCAAATTAATCTGGAGCTGAATAACCGTAGGCAAGGCAATTAACCTGAATCGGTTCATGAGAATAAGTGGAATAAATTGATTCCACGTAACACAATAAAGCTTCAGAACGGCCTGCAAGAGGTCATGCCTCAACGGAAAAGCGTAATAAATCATCTCATTTTCCGCTCGCGGTTATTGTTAGCTTGGGGTCCGTGCACAGCAAGGCGGCATGGGGTGCGTGTTAAATGATACGACACACCACTTCAAGCAAACAGAATAGATTTACTGGAAATGTTTTTTTAATGCAAAAAAAAAGACAAATGCAGAAGGTTTCTGGACATACTTGCAGAAATCTGGAGGCACCATGCCGTAAACGTTGATGCGGTCGCACAGCTCTAGGGCTATCGTCATCGTGAACCAACCGGTACTTAACCAGGAGTTGGATGTCTTCCTGGTTGAGAGAGAGAAACACAGAGAGAGAGAGAGAGACAGTTAGTGATTGATCACCATGTTATAATTACATTATGCAGATCTGTAAAATTAATGAATTCATTCCAGTGGACCAAAGTGCCATTTAGGAAAGGTTCCCATCTGACCTGATATAACTATAACTGATCGTTATCATCAACTGCTCATCAACTTTCCTGCTCTGCCATCTGATACAGAAGCCCTAATGATTTCCCAACAAATAATAACAATGGAATAACAAACAACATCCATTAGGGAAGAACATCACAGGAGGTGATTGATTAGGTAGTCTGATTGCTGGGAAATTACCTGTACTAAAAAAAAAGTCGCCCATCTGGCAGCTTGGTTGCATCCATAATCTCTTGTGCATATGCGCAAATTGAGTGTTCACTCCACGACAAGGTGGCGTGCTTTCTGGTAGTTAGCCTCATCGCTGCCTGAAACTTTTATCTTGTTCGATTTTAGGATAGATGACTATGTTGACCAGCAATCAATTACAATTTGGTCACTTGGGAAGTGAATGGGTTTAATCCAGATTAGTAAATAAATGATCTCTACTGGGGTCAAACGTGTTCTGTTGGTAGGGAGTTCAGGAATAAGAAGCTTTAATTGTGAACACTGGTTTGATTGGTTTGGCTGGTTTGGCCATTCGTACCTACCAGCCAACCTGCCCTGTCATATGATAGCTACCATGCGAAGACACCTTAAGCCAGCCTAACACAACTGCCCTCTTCCATTGATACCCACTGGTTGGTTAGTGTTTCTGTGACTGATAGGTAAGATAGCACCCAGCTCCCACCCAGATAGCACAAGCTCTCTTGGATACCTAGCCATGGTGGTGTTTGGATTCAAACTGGAGATCTCATGAGGACAGCTTCTCTGTTGCACCACTCAGGACCCCTGTGGATTTTTTTTGTAATAGATTTAAAGGTGTTAGAAATGCAAAACAGACCTTTAGTTCAATTTCCAAAGACCAACGCGAATGACCAGTGAGGACAGAACATGGAAATATCCGAGGACTTCACCACGCAGTTGGCGTGGCATGAGGTTGACGGTACTTTGTGCAAATATAATACGTGTGGTGGGGCAAGGATAATCAAGCAGATGTTATCTTTCCTTGTAAAAGATTCAACACAATGGTGTTTTCTTCTCTTGATATCAGAGATGAACAATTACACAGCATATGTAGCTCTCAGGGGCCAATACTGTTTTCTGCCATGAAACTATGAATATGAAGGCACTTCCTAAAGTTGGCAGATGCCTGGGTTTAATGGAAGCAAACAGATGCAATTGATTTATGTTGAAGTGAGTTCAGTAAGAAAGGCCAGATGGTTCATCATTTCTTGCCTCATCTTCTGTGAGTTTAGGAAAATCAGTATAGTTTGGCACAGCTGCTATGAGCATTAGCGTGGCACCCTGGGAAAAACAGATAATCTCACCGGACTACTAGTGCACATCAGAGAGGATCAGCCTTTTATTTTGAGGATAATTACACCTGGCAGTGTTTAGCCTGTTTACAGCACTTTGGAGGATAGAATGGCTGTTTGTTTTGGGGCGATGTGTTGTCAACACAGATGATGATGATGGTTGATGATCAAGTTCAGCAATCCAGATAACTCCAGTTTGGGGTTTATGTCTCAGCCATACAAGCCATGACTCTAAAAGAGGGTACATCTAGGAATAATGGAATCAACTCGACTGACAGACAGATAGTCTTCTACTGGTTAATTTTCCTTCTTCCTTTCCTGGTCGGGATTACGGTGACAACAGGCTGAGAAGATCAGTCCACACTTTACCGTCTCCAGTCACAGATTCCAGATTCTGCTGAAAGATTCCCAGACATTAACAAACCACTGAGAGAGATGTTTTTTTTCCAACCAGTCCTGGGTTTGCCCTGAGGTTTCCATCCAGTGAAGCTGGGAACCAAACAGGGGGCATCCTCATATGGTTTCCAAATCACCTCAAGTGGCTCCTCTTGAGTCAGAGAAGCAAGGGCTCTACTGCGAATTTGTCCAGGATTACCACGATATTCATCTGTCATGAAGAGAATACCCAGCAACCCTGCAGAGAAGCCTGATATCTGCCAACAGTCTTTATGGCTTTATTCTTTTGGTCACTATCAACATCAGATAGTCATAGATGAAGATAGGGAGGTAGATTAGTAATCGATGGCGTCAGGTGGTATTCCTTGCCAGTATGGGGAGGAAAATCTAACACCAGACCTAACAACAGTTTGGTGCTGCTGTGAATATCAAGTGCACTCTGCAAGGGAAAAAAAAGTGAATCTGTTGTCAGGAATTTTGAAATGATACCTTATAAAAATAGGATTGGACGCTGCAGTTCAATATGATGAGCCTTAGACGTTGAGGTGATGTACAAATGATTCTTCAGGACTGCAAGCCAATTTTCATTATGTCAGAATTTCATGGATTGATGCAGATTTTTTATTACATCAACAGGTGAACTTCTAATATATTGAACGGGACCAATAGAACAACTTGTCTTGGCATCTTTCGGCATCCCAAAGAGATTTATATTTGAAATATGATGTATCCAAGAATCATCTGGTTTATCCAGGCTTTAAACGCGTTCAGTGCAGGGTTAACAAAAGCTTTTACAAATTGGAGAACACTTCAGAAATGCGAAGGATGTTACAAAAGTGCCATTAGTTAGAAAGGTGTGCACTCAACCTCGTTGACATCAACCTTTAGAATCCGACAGATGCTTTTTGTGTCCAAATTTGCGTCCCTTTTTCTCAGATAAATTGCTCATGAACTGTTCATCGCAGCAAGGTGTAGCACACATCACACGAAACGGCACGACTTGCCCTTTCCGACGATGCTAGATCCTTGTCTATGGGATAAAGTCAAAGTTAAGTGCTGTAGAACGTATTGGACGCACCGTGCATCCAAATTCACAATGTGTCTATCGATTCAAAAACTTGCAAAAATATGATTAAAGAAATCTCTCATTCCGAAGAGACAGACAGCAGCAACTGTCTTAAATAAGCAACAAGCCTATCAAAGTTTCTTGGAGCAACTTCGACAGGCCCGAGTTTGCTCTTTGCAATTGCAAATGCATCAGGCAAACACCGACAACAGCCGCCGCAACTGCTCGCCCATCTGACACTGACATCTAACAGAGGCTTTTGTAGGAAAACGCGTTGGCATGTTTCTCGTAGCAATCTTTGTCCTTTCATCCTCGCGTCTTCCTTTTTTTTTCCCCCCCCCACCTTGGAGATTTCCTCCAAGTAAACAAGAGATAAAAGATGAAGAGGTGATTACATTAGAGAAGTATGCATACTGCGTCGTGAATACTAATACGGTGTGACACAACACTGAGGATGGCCGGTGTCTCATTTAGGCTAATTAATCAGTGCCAATATTTGTATTGCTTTTGTAATTAGACACCACGGAATTTGTTGGAAAGATGTGGATCGTTAAATCCGGCTGATTCGCTGATGATCGTCTTGCTATTGGATTTTCACGACAGGTCGGCGTGATAGACCTGTAATGTTTAATTGCAAATACAGGGTGGCATTCAGCACAATTATGAGATAATTACAAATTGTCAGGGTTTAAGAAACAAACATGGCATATTCTGTTCCTATCACAGACTGCAATGATTGAGACCAGGATCCCTAAATGAATAATACATACAACAGCAGTACTGTACATTTATATTTAATGCCAAAATTCATAAAATAACATTTTTATGCAATTTGCCTCAGGACAAACAAACAAACAAATAAGCAGTAACTGTGAGTGCATGATGCACTACAAACAGCTTCACTCCTGGGTGCTAATTTATGCAATTTTCTCATCACCAACAAATTTTCTTTCAAATTAAAGCAGGTCAATGTTTAGCAAGGAGGTGAAATTTGGGGAGCTTGGATCATGGATAAAATTAACTCTATTCCCTTACCTGTCTTTGCCCGTCTCTTTTTTAAAGAGCTCGTCAAATTGTAGCATCTTCTGCCAGGAGATGATGTAGACCTTAAGCTTGGGCAGAACCTGGTTCATGAGGCGCAGGTTGTTGTAGACCAGGCCCTTCCCATCCCGCCGCATGTAGTTGCTCGGGCCCCAGAAGATGAACACGGTGTCATGGCTGGAGTTGAGCAGCTCGTGGCGACTGCGTAAGACGCGCTGCATGCTAGAATGTGCGATTACCCTTAGGGTCGTGCGTCGGCCCACGTCGGGACCAAAGCCACGCCCGCTGGGCGCATCGTTCATGCGGATCACGCACTCCGCGTTGTCGATCTCCTTGCCCCGCCTTCCTCCTGTCAGGTGACCTGAGCTGGTGACCAGTGAGCAGGTTCCACAATGCATCTTCAGGGGCTGTACGGGCAAAGTGACATGAGTTAGTCCTAGAAAACATTGTCGATTTTTTACATGATGCTACTTTTTAATTATTATAATACATCGTGACAGAATGTCTTGTCCTTCTGCTGTTAGCTCAGTGATTAAATTCTAATCTCAGCATCACCCAGCATCAATCCCAGCTGGGTCCTTGAGCAAGATACTTTGGACAAAAACGTCAATGACTCTCAACAATGTGCAAAATTCTTGACGCTCCTAAACAATATTTACACAACTCTCAGGCTCTGGAAACTTAGTTTTGGCCTTCAACTAAATATGAACTTTTGTAGGCACAATTATATCATCTAACGTTGTTGAGGGAAAAAAAAAACTACTTTAACTTTAAACACAAAAGTGACGCAGTTATTGTAGTTTTAAATAATAGTAAATCATAAACATATGAAAATGAGTAGAATTACCATTAAGCCATCAAAGATTAATGGTGTCATTGTGTTGTGTTAAGTATAAATATATTTTAGCCCAAATCCTGCTTGCCTCTGCCAGGGGGTTACACCCTGGCCACAGATGGATCAAGGCCACTTTTAACATACATCCAAATCAACACTGAAATGCTTGACAAAATCAGTGTTTTGCCACGGGCACTCCAGTCTCTGCGTTTTAACATGCAAAAAAAAAAGTATCCAGGATCCAGTCCGGGATTCCCTACAAGGGTTTTTGATGTTATAGAAAATGGTATTTGCTCTCTAAGGGGAGACTTCACCAAATATAAAGTGTATGGGGGGTAATTATTTTAAAACCAGTTGTTCTAAAATTGTATTCAATTTAAATTGCATGCTAATAAGGCTTCCAATAATATCGTCGTCAACCACTGCCTTATGGGACTGTGTGTGTGTGGGGGGGGGTAAGCAAATTGTTTTTTCGCACAGAGCCTCAAAGACGACTGCTTTTATTAGAAAAAGCTCAACGTGGGAGTTCCACCTGCTCCACTTTTTCACTAACAAGCCTATTTGATCAAGCATCTTGTTAGGAGGAGGAATATAAATGCATCCAAGCAGTACAAAAGCATAGCTGGCTTGTCATTATGTTCAAACCTTGAATTCCTGGTCTGAATTCAAGATTGTCAAAAGGCCAATTGGCTTTTTTTAGCAGCAGATCAAGAGACACAACAAAATGCCAGTAAAGACGCTACAATTCTGCAACCAGACAATAAACTCATCAGTCGTGGGCCTCCTTTACAAATCCCTGAGGCTGGAGAGTTCATGACGCTTCTGTATTCATTCCAAAGGTTGTCACTGTGCACCGCTTTTTATGGCACAGTATGAATTATTCCAGGCCTACATAAAAGCAACAGTATTCAGGTAGCAGTTGGTATAAGGGCACGTCTTGTCCACCCTGCCTGGTAATATGGGTGTTTTTTTGGGGGGGGGGGGTTCATGACCGTCCCTGCTGCTCAAGCAAGTGTTGGACGGAATTTCTCTTTAAATCAATAGTATGCAGAGAACCCATAAAAAATGCCATGCAATTTGTTCCGGATGACAGCATCTGCTGTGAGGGGGGGGGAGAAAAATAACTAATGGCAGCAGTGCACTTGGCGACCCTCAGGCAACCATGTGGCATTTGCATGCATTTTCTCTGTTACTCTTGGCATCCCCATCTCCGTTTCTCTTGTTAATGAACCCCGTCAGCCGCCCAACCCCACCCCCCCACTCCAACCTCCAGGGCAGCAGAGGTGCACGTGCAGCTGACATAATGTTTAACGAAGCCAGGATGTTAATGAGAATCTCGCTTTCTGTGTCTCATCCAACACTTCCTTCACAAAT
Source organism: Doras micropoeus (assembly GCA_028566355.1). NCBI lineage: Eukaryota > Metazoa > Chordata > Actinopteri > Siluriformes > Doradidae > Doras > Doras micropoeus. The sequence goes on along the minus strand of JAOUQY010000044.1, from coordinate 17,548,592 downwards.
CCAGCCAGGCACGAGCGTGGAAAATAGCGGAGAGCGTTCTCGCAGCTGAGCCTGTTAGTGTTCAGGTGCATTAGCCGAACCAGAATGAGGACACCGATCAACAACCCGGTCGGTCGTCTCCGTCTGTGTGTGGACAGAGCAGCTTGGGGATCTGCTTTAGCAGCATGAACACGTTCCCAGAAGCGGCGGGAAACAGGCCTGCGGAAATCAAATCTGTTATATCGGCGTGTCTGAGGCAGAGGAAGTCGGCAGACAGGATTCGGCTCCCGGTGGGATTGGAGCCTTCGGTGCCGGGGCTTGTCATTTTACACAGCGAGGAAGCAGTACCTAACAAACGCATTAACACTGAAGGAAAGCTAGTAACATGGTGAGAAGTGTGTCCTTCCACTCTTAACATATACTGAGTCAGCTGACCTGAAACGAGAAGCCGTTCTACTTTTCAGTGCATAATGAAATTAGTAGTGAATCAAACACCGTTGTAGCAAAAATCGATCAATGAACGACTGGATGGTGTGATGCTGTAAGACTGCATGCGAGTTTGAATTCTCGTGAGAGCCCTCTAACCTCACACAAGGACATCACTGTTTTTCACAGTTACATTTTCTGAGATCTCAGTAATATTTTCTTCCTCAAACCACTTCGTGAACGGATCCCACAGTCATTCAGTGTAGTAGTAAAAGCGGTAAGGAGAAAACAAAATGCAGTCAAAAAGTGATTCATTTTTTTTGTGCTTTCCAATTCAACTTTATTGAAAACATTCAGCGTGAAAGCAGTAAAGAACCATCGAACTTCGACGTGTCCTTCATACCCTGCACAGTGCAAGGCAACTTTATTTATTGATGTAGCACATTTCATACAAAGGTAAAAAAAAAAAGGTACAGAAGCTTAATTTTTGTGAAAAAACACAACAGCAGGTAAGTTTTCAGCTTATTCCAACTGACTCCAGCATCGTGGCTGAAAGCTGCCTTTGTTCTTTGTTAGGGCCAAATATTATCACATCTGTTTATATCCCTGTTTAGCTGGACGTAATTAAGGGGCATCCAGTAATCAGTGCATTTACACAGGCAGTCTATGGGACTGCAGTCATCAGGGGAACAGGTGATATGAATCTGGAAGTGGTACAGGTATTGATCCTTGATGGACCCCACATGTCAGGGGAATCCGCTCTGATTTATAGCTGCCAAGTGCAACAAAATAGTCCCTGCCATCTAGATAAGATCTGAACCAATTTAGGACTGTTACAGAAAGACCTACCCAGTTTTTCCAGTTTGTCTACAAGAATACTGTGGTCAACCTTGTCAAAGGCAGCACTAAAAGCACCAGAGCTGAGAGTTTAAGTGAACACATCAGAACAAATAGGATTCAGATCTTTTCCTGAAGCTTCAGAGGACAAAACTGCGCACTGCTACCAAATTCCACATGGTTTACGTGCTGAACAGGAAGGTTGGCACGAATGGATCTATACATCAAACTAAACGCTCTCCGTAGCATTGAGTACTGTTCATTTTTGTCTTGCTTCCAGGACAAAAGCCTTGCTGGATTATGGACATCAGCCAGCACCTTCAACACACACCACTGCACACTGAATATCTATCCGCTGTTTAATTATGATCATCTAATCCATTACTGTACAAGTATGTGCATCTGCTCTTCGGAAACATCATCATCATCATCATCATCATCATCATTCCAGTCTTTATCTTAAAAGCCACAATGGCTCAGTGTAATTGGATTTATGGATATTCTTTCCATGAACCTGACAGGCACAGAGGTCACAGGTCACGCCTCTGTTGCCGAGATTGACAAATATAGAGGCCACGCCTCCTTCCCTGAGCTATACAGGCTTATAAATCATAGGCTGTGCCTGCCGTCACACCGACTTTAATCTGCTGACAGTCACAGAGGCCACGCCTCCTTCAGTTAGCCAAGTATTGGATTTTACAGATAGAGAGATATGTTATAAATACAGGGGTTAGACAATGAAACTGAAACACCTGTCATTTTAGTGTGGGAGGTTTCATGGCTAAAGTGGACCAGC
>JAOUQY010000044.1:16940666-16957337 GCA_028566355.1 Doras micropoeus | reverse complement strand
GTGACATACCAGAGTTCAAAAGAGGACAAACTGTTGGTGCACGTCTTGCTGGCGCATCTGTGACCAAGACAGCAAGTTACTAATAAATTATTAGTATATATTATATATAAATAAACAACTAATAAATTATTGTGGTCTAAAATGACAGGTGTTTCAGTTTCATTGTCCAACCCCTGTATACTGTACTAAAATGTAATGCAAGCACACCACGATTGGGGATTATTGCACCACGATCGGGGGCCGAACAAGTGCATGTCAGGTGAGTGTACTTTTACAAACAAGTCGCTTCCTGTCAGTTTGTCCTCATACACTTCCATGGCATTGGTCAGAAATGTGTGTTTTACACCTCCCATGTCAACTTTGGAGTATATATGACCATTCTGTAAGACCACTGAGTCAGGCGTTTGACTTACACTCATCGTGATGAATCTCAGGGTTGTCTTTGCCGTTTTGGGGCTTGTGGCATGCGGATCATGTAAACCGCTGACTCACAACGTCACTCTGCCGCTCTGCAACTCTCCAGAGGCTGAAGCTGGTGCTCAGGTGGCTCTGGATTTCATCAATGCACAGCACACAAATGGCTACAAATACACCCTGAACCAAATCGAGGACATCAAGGCCATTACTAAGGTAAAGAGTTGATGAGGATGGCGAGGCGTTGCACTGCTACACAGCACTCGCTGTAAAGAATAATTATTTATATAAGACATTTCTCAAATTTGACATCTCATATCTCATTTAAGATTCCAACAAAGGCAGCTTGACTGCCAAATAAATATCACAATAAAGCAATTGAAGATAAATATGCAAATTTTTTGACTGTTATTTTAAAAAGAAAAATGCTGGTGGTCATCTAACTTCATTTAAACTGATAAAGTAAAAGAGTGATAGCGTTAAAGATATCACCGAGGATTTAAACCAAGAGGAAATGCTGACAGGAAGATGATAAGCTGGTCTTAATAACAGCATTGTTCTGATGTGTATCGGTCCTGAAATGAGGAAACCGTACAATGAGGGGGGTGATGTGTCATTTAATCAAGCTGTAAATTCAAGCACCAGGTTTTAGCCTTGCTAAAATCTTTTTTTTTGTTTTTTTTTTTTTTTGTTACAGGCTGATGGAACACATACGTATTTCTTGGAGCTGGAGTTCCTTGAGACCAAGTGCCATGTCTACGACCCGAAACCTGTGCCTCTGTGCGAAGTTAGACCCAAGATCGAAACGGTAACCCGACAAGAATCCCTTTATTGCAACATCAACGCTAAGATGCTAAGAATTCACAGCAAGTCTATTTATATAACATAACGCCATGTGACACTGAGCTAGAGGTCATATTTGTGTAAGTGTTAAACTTTAGTGGCGTTCTAGTTAGCAAACTGCCAAACGGACAGTTGCGCTGTTGAATTCTGGATTCTGATTGGTCAGAGGGTGCTGATGAAATTTCTCTGACAATAGTGCAGCTACAAATCACAAGTTTATATTGATGAGCTCATTCTTACACATTGTTATTTTTATACTAATGGCTCATTCACGGGGACTTGTATTAAGGATGTACTCTAAACATGAAACCGTGTTGATATTGATCAGAGACGTAGATAAAAAATTATGACCTTCTCTTTTTTATGTTTGTTCTTCTCTCACCCTCTTTGTCGTTTAGGCAGTTGAAGCAGACTGTGATGTAGCTCTTTCTGAAGCTGGAGGACAGTTTTCTGTCATAGCGTTCAAGTGCAAGACGGAATTAGGTCAAATATCAATGTTTATTCACTTTTCATTAAAGGTGCAGTGTATCGTGTCAGATTGCAACCAGATGAATATGAGTTCCCTCCCCCTCCCTGTCCAAGTGTGCAGTAAAACCTACAGTGGCCATCACGTACCAGTAGCAGTGGCGTACCTGCCTTTTCTTTACAGTAGTAAAGAATGTTTACAGAGTGTTTAGCTCTCCACTTGCAGAGTTTAAGTCCAGAAAAAAGGTTACAGTGATTTTAGCATTGTCAGTAATTGAACACGATAGATTTCATACTATTGCTCAGATTGGCACATAATGTCATATGATTTGTAGCAACCGATTCTGTTTTCATAGCTTTATAATCTTTCCAATCTGTTTCCAGACATATCCATCTTTTTACTCAGTAATTGGTTAGGAGCATGCATGTTCTGGACTAGAATTGCCTCTGGACGTTGTGAGTATGTTTGGTAGCCAATAGCAATGCAGAAGGTGGCATTTGTCTAAATGCAGATAATCCAGAATAACATTTTGAAATTGTTTGTGAAAGCTACCAAACACACACTGTGCAACATGGTGGTCTGCGAAGAAGAGGGCCCACTCCCATGCAGATATGAAGGACTAATAAACACCCTAATTATAAACACCCTAATAAACACATAAATATGAATACTATATAGATCTCTCTAAATCCTATACACTGCACCTTTAACAGGTTGCATTAAATGATGGCTTGTTTTTAAGAGGATGTATCTGTCTGGGTTTTGTCCAATATGTACATATATTAATATTCTTATTCTTGTCCTTTTTATTGTTTTTGGGGGCGAACAGAAACAGTTGACCATTGTGTAGGCTGCCCCTATCTGCAGCTACTAAACTACACTGAAGGGAATCAGCTGGTTCAAGCCTCATTGGAGCACTTCAACAAAAACAACAGCCTTAATGCTGTATTTGCTCTTCTCGAAGTTGGGCGGCTGTCATCTCAGGTAACACTCTGAACACTGTGAAGCAAGGGTAGATATGGTGAAGTGCTTGGAGAAGTGGTCTTTTGGTTTTAAGAATGTGGTTTTGTCGAACAGGTTTTAAGCAAATGCCAAGACAATGAGCTAAAGTCGAGTCTAAAATCTCAGTGTAAGAATGGAGACTCAGTAGAATGATGATCTGTTTGTTAGAGGGCAATAAAGATAGCAAAACATAAAGTGAAGACACAATCCAAATATCCACAAAACAGTAAGGCATGCAGGGGTGTAAACACAAATGATAAGCATCAACAAAACCAAAGGGTAATCCAAAAACAGGTCCAATAAACAAAGCAAAGGTTCAAGGCATATAATGGGAAATAAGAAATAACAAGGCTTGGAACTTGCCGGAATTGGCAAGACTTGACAATGAAATTAACCTGGAAGTGAATGGCAGAGGTTGTGCTGTTGCTCTTGGAAGTTCGTTCTCTGCTGGCAGGAAGGGGAAAGTCCTCATGCACACCAATTTTGAATTCATGGGAATGTTAAAGTACCATTTTTACAGGTGGTGTCTCGTGGACTCGTAATAAGAGCTGAATATGCCATTATTGAAACCAACTGCACAAGCGTGGACGATGATATCTGTGTCCCTCTGGACCATGCGGTTACTGTAAGTGTGTAGTTCGACACAGAAACATAATAAATAAATTAAACCAATTTCAATTGTAATGCAGCTAAAACATGGGGACCTTGTTTATTCTTTCCTCAGCACCACGGATTGTGTCATTCTAAAGGCTATGGAACTGATGTGACTGTTGACTGCAAAATCTTCCCACCAGTAACTAAGCACTAATATTTTATTTCAATGATCATTTAGCAATTTATTTAAAGAATTTTGCTTGAAAACCGCTCCGTTTTTGGAGCACAATCTAAACTGAATCTAAACTTCCCTTTTCTTTCAATAGGGCAATGTTACACTTCCTGCTCCCCCAAGTGAGCAAGGACCCCCATCAACCACCCATGGCTTCAAACACCACAAACTCACAGCCCTGCATGACCCTGGTGCTACCGGCCTCTTATCTACAGAAACTGAATCAGCAGAGAAAGCACCAATTGTGAAAAGGACAGTGGGAGATCCTCAACCAAATGGGGTAGTAACTCTGGACCCAGTACTTCTGCTTCCGAGGTGCCCAGGGAAAATCATTCACTTTTGAGTCTATTCTTTAAATGTGCCCTCAATACATACAAAAGCTTGCTGTGTTGTGTGGAAATACTGAGCTTAAATGGTTAGCCCTGCTGTCCTGCACACAAGAGCAGCACCTACTTTAAACGAGTTACAGGCTGTTTGATCTGAACCATTTTAATGTAATAAAATGGCCATCAAACTGAGACTCCTTTCCTTTTGTATGCCAAGTCTTGGTCAAAGATGGGGAAAAGTGTTTACATGGTAGATTTATGTTGCATATATAATAGTATCCATAACACACTAGGACTAAATCTATAGAACCGTAGAGATATTGTTATCCACAATGTTGCAGAATTCTACACAATACAAAATTTGAACTCATAACCTTCTGACCAGTAGTCTTAACCACTCAGCTACCAATGCCCCTTGATTAAGATGTTTTGACCATGGAGAGTTCCCTAGAAGTGGCAATGTGTTAAACATTATCAAAAGGACTTATGGTACCTACTGCACTTGGCGGATACTTCTATCCAAAGCAGCTTACAAATGAGATAGGATACAACTGAGCAGTTGAGGGGGTTAAGGGTCTTGCTCAAGGTCCAAACAGTATCAGCTGCTGACTCATGACATTTCAGTCAGTAACCTAAAGCCTTAACCTTTGATGTTCCAGGTTTACCATGACAAATTTTTACGGGGAATAAAATTTTCCCCTCATTTATATTCAGTAAGTGCTTTATCCTGGTCAGGGTTGCAGTGACTCCAAAGCCCATCCCAGGAACCTCAGGCATGTGGCAGTAACATGTTCTAGATGCTGGATTCTCAAACATTTGCAGCCAGGGTTCTCTTCCGGGGTAAAAGTATTTTCAAAGATTATCATTATAGCACACGTATAATGTTATATGTGTACTACCATATTAATTTATTTATGCCATTAGGGACCCCGGTTATACATTACAGACTCTTGGGGTCCCCGGACCTCATTTTGAGAACCATGTCCCTAGATGGTAGATCAGTCCACCATCTAGGGACATGGCCCCATGCACACCCACATTCACATTGAGGGGTAATTTAGTGTAGCTTTGCCACCTACAAGCATGTTTTAGGGAGGTGGGAAGTAACATGAGAATCCAAGGCAAACCTAGGTGTGCTGGGGTGAAGCTTGCTGTGAAACTCAACACAGACCCAGAGCCAGTGGAGGTTCACCAAAATAACGGGCCTCACTAGAGGCTCCAAATCAGGACCCTTATTGGAAGACAGACACTTGGTTTGTGCTTTTGCTTTGGTGGCTATGACTTGAAAGCAAATTTACGGAATCCTTTTAGGGAAAGGATATGAGCAAAGTAAAATACTAATAATAATTACCTAAATGTGAAGTGTTGAATTGAAGCTGGAGAAGGAGGACTACACCTATTTTTTTTTTCAGAAAAGGGTCCAGGGTTTTTTAAAAGCCCTTACAGAGGTTGTTTAAAAATATTTTAAGTTAACTTTGCTGAGTGTCTACTCTGTGTTAGATGTTTGAACATACTATTCAGAAAGATCAAATTAAGAAGTCTGACAAAACCAAAGGGCATGAAGTGAGGAAGTGTCTCATTGCTCATGCACTTCCGTTTCAGCTTTCCCAGTAGCTCATGGGAAGGACACTGGAGAGATACGTGTTGACAAAGTTTCAGCGCAGTAAATCTGACATTTGATAACACCAAATCAGCTAAATCCAGCCTCCAAGGAAAAAGAATCTAATGTGTTGGCGCTCCTAATGAGTGAATGTTGAAATCCAAAATGTGAATGTCACCACTAATGTTGTATGAACATAGGCCTTTAAGGACACCCGCAACTTTAGTCAGGTGTATACTGGGAGCAAAGGCACTGGACGTACCAGGTAATATTAGGGTCTTAAGCAAGCACAGGTTTTCAATGCAGTGGGGCAGTGTAGATCAGTGGTAAAGAAGATGGACTACTGACCAAAAGGTTGTGAGTTCAAATCCCACCCCTGAGCAAGGCCCTTAACCCTCAACTGCTCAGATGTGTAAATGAGATAAAAGGTAAGTCGCTCTGGATAAGGGCGTCTGCCAAATGCCATAAATGTAAAAGTATGCTCTGGCTCCATCCCAATGTCTCGTACTGATGTAGCAGGTTTGGGGATGGAAGATGTTAGCTAAACAGTTGAAACTTGGACACAAATGGGTGTTCTAACATGACAATGACCTCAAACACACATCAAAGCTGGTTGTGAAATGGATAAAATAAGCTACCTTTAAGTTTTTGGAATGGCCTTGCCAAAGTCCTGACCTCAACCCTATCGAAAATATGTGGACTGTGCTTAAAAGTTGGCTCTATCCCAGGACACCAACACATTTGTTTCAAAACTGAACCAGAATTCTGCCAGAAGCTTGTTGATGGCTATGATCCTTATGCACACACACAACGTTCCCAACATCTCTGCCACTATTGGTAGCAGAGCTTGAAACTGTCAACTCTGGGGGAGTCTCTGTTATGGCTCTATGGATGTTCTTTACTGTGCCGAAGTGGTGGTCTTTTTTTAAACATGATTTAATCTTGGGGAACAGGAGGAAAGCCCTACGGAGCACAGGATTTCCATCCTTGTTACTTTCTGGACAGACCTCGTATTGTACCTCTGAGTAAAATTATTCATAAAGAGGGTTTCAGCTTCCAACGTTATGCTGATGACACACAGTTGTATCTCAGCAAAGTCAGATGAGAGACGCCAACTTAATCAAGTTGAGGAATGTGTAAAGAAACTGGACGTTAGACACTGGATGCTGAGTAACTTCTGTCCTTCTTAATTCTGACAAGTACTTGTACTGGGACCACAGGGAGCTGGAAGTTATTTTTACATAACAACTCTGGATGGCCTTTCAGTTACATCATATGCAGCTGTAAAAGACCTTGGTGTGATGACTCTAGTCCAGGGGTGGCCAACCTTATCCACAAAGGGTGGATGTGTGTGAAGGTTTTCCTTTCAGCCAAACAGGAGCCACACCTCATTCCACCAGCTATTAATCAATGGATCTAATCCATGGATCTTGCCTTTCAGAAGTGTGTGGCTTCAAGTCCTTACTAGAACCAGAACATATGACCACATCACCACTGTGTTATTCATTGGCTCTCAGTCAAATTTTGCATTGATTATAAAATACTACTATTGCCCTATAAAGCAGAGTACCTAATCTACCTAACTAGTCTTTTATGATCCACCAAGGTACCACTTGGTACCTTGAATAATGAAGGATACGGGGGGGGGCCTTTCTCTTATAAAGTCCCACATTTATTGAACAGCCTTCCAATTAGTGTCCAATTCCAGTTTTAAGTCTAGGCTGAAAATGTATTAGTTTAGTCAAGCCTTTTCTTAAGTTTTCCTTCTTAGGTAAAGGCACAGATCTCATGGACAGAGGGTTCATGGTCAGTGTTTTGGTAAACCCAGATATTTGGATGCTGTAGCCGCCCCACTGTCAACTGTTCATTCAGGTTGGTTGATGGTGGGCTGTCTGGCTGTTTTACATCCCAGGGCTCCCTCATGTACGTGTTACCTTCGGTTTCAACTCAACATTTATGTCCATGGTTTTATAATGGGATATCTAACAAGCTTATATAGGCTTGACGAGAAGCATGTGGTGTCCACATACATTTGGCCATTTAGCATGTCAAAACATCAGTAGTGCAAATATACCACTGCACAAAAAATATAACCAAAAGGTTATGTCTATTATATTTTGACTATATTATAGTTTATGACAACAGAACTTCTTAAATGTTAACCACATGCTGACCACACTCGGAAGAAAGCGCTATCCACCCACTTCTATATGCAAATTCACAGATGCCCTTGATTAACAAGTATCACTACATTTGTTGGGACAGAGTGTATCCCAGGGCTGCTTCCCTGAACACATGGACAATTTTTGATCTTGGACTCCTGGCTACGGCATCATCAGGACTTGAACTCGCAATGTCCAGGTGATGGGGCCAACGCTTCTCTCTGGTGCCACTAGGAAGTAAAACACTGCTTTTTTTTACACATAATCAATACTGTATAATTTGTGCTCATCTAGACAGCCAATAAAAAGCAATACATTTCTTGCCCCTGCAAAGGGTGTAGTGAGGAAAACTGGAAAAGCTGGTTCATCAGCTAACCAACTAATATTTACCTTCTAAACAAAATGTGAATAGAGTTCAACAAATAGAATCGCACAAAGTTCATTTACTTTGCAGATTGTAAAACATGAAATTGCCCATCACAAGAACGACCCGGGCCTTCATTACCATTTATAATATCATGAATGGGTAACATAACTAGTAAACTATTAAGCACAATAATATTCAAACACTCTGGTTCATCTGAAAGGAACTGATGTTTGCGCTGATTTCAGATCGTATCTGGAAAAGTGAAACCTACCTTGATGGTCCATGTTGTAGATACAGAACAAGCAGTTTATCATTACACACTCCAGCAGGAAACAAAACCTAAGACAAAGCATCAGTAACGCAGGTTGTGTGTTTACCAGCCCGCTTCGGGGTTACGGACATGGGTTGAGACCCGTCTGGAAAATCTGGTTGTACTGGAGTTAAAAACAGTCGCTGATTTGCTGAGGCGTTCACATAACAATGCAGTTACAGACTGATTAAACCAATAGGAGAAAGCAGAAATCGTAACAAAAAAAGCGAACATGCTTAGACTCACTAAAGGGGTGTCGGACTTGCCAACAGTTCTTACGTCAGCCTGTTTTCCCACCAAATCCAGCTTCACAGCTTAATATGCCTCACAGACAGAACTAAAGCTCTGTTCAGAGGGCGGGAGGTAATCATTACCAGTGCGAGTCTGGGAATTTAATCCTGTCTGAATCAGTCATGTCGTTATATTTTTACACTGTGGACAGAATAAGTAGCAAAAATCGATACATGTAGTTGAAAACGTAGAACAGCCATGTAGCCAGGTACACACTGCATGACCAAACTCCTGTAAAAGTGCCGATAATGAACAACAAAGTCCACGCTATAACGCCATTACTTGGGGATGGGAAAACTAATCCCATCTGAATAGTACTTAACAGACTGAAGCACATCGGTCTTGGATATTTAAACCTTTTCAGCTACATAACCAGGTAGCATTTTTATCATTTAAGAAGTTCTAACTTGGGGGCTCATTAAAATTTTACTAAACATATAGCTACTAAAGAATGTAAAGTTTGTTATAAAGAGTCTCTTAACTCTGTATAAACCCGGAGAAACGAAACTTCAGCCTGAATATTTGCGAAAATCAACATGTACACAATCAGGAAAGTAAAACCCATTTGCATTGCACGCGTTGTGCATGTTACAGCACCATAAACAAACAAAAAGGTTGCACGAAAATTATCCTCGGACACGGCAACAAACCGCGAGAGATGATTTTCAGCACCTTGCATCATGTGGGTTAGGTGCAAAGACAGTACTGTTCCAACCCATCCAAGAACTGTAGGCTAGAAATGATTCAGCAGTTGAATTGCATTTATGGATACAGATGAATACTTCTTTTTAACACAGTATTTGAAGTGTTTAATGTCAACTCTGTACCTATCACACCACTCAGAACTGAAGGAATAAGGAAATAAATGCATAAAAATTCTTTCTGGTTGGAATAGATTTATTTGATCTGTCTGTAAACAAGGTGGTTAATTCATGGCATTTTCCACGCAAAATCGGGTTGTATAGAGATATATATATCAGCTGGTCAGGATCTCAGTCAAAAAAAATAATCAGGTGCAATGAAAGAAAGAAGAGAAATGAACATGATTTGTTGACATGTTTCACTTTAATCTGTACATATTCCACAAGCCCTGGAGAGTTTGATTTCTTTTTTTTTTTTTAGTGTTGGAGATTCCAAAGAAGGTGCCATTCGAGAATCGACTCCTTGCAAGGCAGCGGTTTTAAAATCCATCTCACAGTAGCAACAGATCAGATCTACATTATGGCACAGGATACACTGCTTTTTTTCCTTTTTTTTGATTAACATTAACAATACCATTGACTAGTGGTCTTTTTCTTCTTTAACTAATACCACCATAACCCAGAAAATTTAGTGTACACAGTTACTTTAGTGTTTGTGTGTGTGCGTGTATGTGTTTTTCTTTTTGCCTATTTAATGAAATATTTGTACCGTGCTATGACAAGTTGATACATTGCAGTCGAATAAAAGCACAAAATGACTTGATGTCTGAAAACTGTCAGGATCAACAGACAAAAAAAGGGGGTTAAAGGTCAACAATAAGACTGCCATTTCATCTATTCAAGACATTCATTGTGAGAAAATAATAATAATAAAAATAATAAATCAGGTAGTTACCATTAGAACTTTTAAATCCCTCCCCAAGACACGGACATCATTACCAGTGAATAATCAAGAAGTTAGTTATATTCTATGCATTTGAAAAACTTTAATTTGGTGTTCTATAAACAGATGAAGCTAGCAGTCGATCCTTCAGTAATCTGTTAATCCTCAGATTTTTAATGCAGAAACAAAAATTGGTCCTACTGGAGAAAAATAATATAATATATATCTATAATATATGAATGGACACCAAACCAGAGTTACATCAGAAGGGTAGTGCTTAAAAAAAAAAAAAAAAATACAATAAACCAAATCACTAGCTGGTAAATAAGTTGCTAAGTGGCTATATTTTAGCGGTGGAATGTCCTTAGAGTCCAGAAGTGATTTTTGTTTTAAATCTAGATGTTGTAAATGCTGATCTGCCATCACATTCAAAAGAAAAAAAAAAAAAAAAAAGAAAAAAAAAATCCAACATTACATTGAGGACTCACAACACCACATTCAGATACAACAGTAAAAGCACTGGATGTTGTATTTTGAATAAAATGGGTTACAAGTATAAGGGCAAGAATTATGTAGTGTGGTTGAATTTATTATTATTTTTATATAATTTTTTTTGGAGGACATTGGTAGTGTATGGTAGTTAGGTATTTGATGATATTGAGCTAAAAGAGATATGCATGCACGTTTTAAACCCTCCTGGCCATGCTGGAAAGAAAAAAAATCGCTAAGGAAGACCGACAGCTCAGCAAGGCTCAAAGCACTCGAGAGGCATCGATGGACCACTAGATAAGCGCCTCAGGAAAACTGGACGGTGACTATTTATGCAAATTTGAAAAGCCCGATGGTCTTAAATGCTTTATGTACAGTACTGTGTTTTCGGTTTAAGCCTTCATAAAATGAACATGCTTGTTTTGTGGCACTATAAGGATGAGGGAAAGGGGAATGGGAGAGGTATGCTAAATAAAAGGAAAACAGGAAGTTAGGGTGTACATTTAAAAAAAAAAAAAAAAAAAGAATTAAGGGACTGGACAGACAAAGATGCATCAACTAAATATCTGTAGTGCTGTGAAGGCAAGGGGGAGGATAAAAGAAAAGAAAAGAGGGAGAAAGGGATGATGGGTTGTTACAGTGAGCTGCTGTGTGGATGGATGAAAAGGGGGCTGCTTCAGTATCCAACTTTCCTCAGGTACTCAGCCATGCTAAATGCTTTCTTGTTGAGCTGTCCTCCGTGGATACCTTCCTTTCCCATGACTAAAACCAATACTGGGGGTACATAAAGGGAGGGGAGAAAGAAAAAAAAGATGACAAATGAAAAAATTGAAAAAGAAAGGAAAGAAAAAGTCTTTCCCCCCCGTAACACGGGGATGTTATAAGATCTTACCACCATTCTTCTCATTAAAAGACATTTTAACTGTGTGAAGGAGAAAGCTTAAACAGCAAACCCTCTCTTCTTTCTGTCCCTCAAAATTGAAACTAAGCGAGCGTTAATTACGTTAGAACCCCGAATCCCTCAAGTATTTTGCCATCGAGTATGCCTTCTTATTCAAGCCGCCTCCATGGACCCCTTCTTTGCCCATTACAAGAACCAAGACTGAAAGAGAAGAAATAGAAACAAAAGAAAAAGGAGTTGAGAAGTGCTGCTGGTTAAGGGGGGGGGGTGAAGGAGAGAAAAATGAAAGACTAAATTTGCAGCTGCAGTCCAAAGTGCTTGCATGCTCATGCATATGATTACAAACAAGGAAACCCAGAAAGGGAAAAGCGAATCAACCTCTGAGTATTTCAATAGTCTGAAACCTGATCACACACACCAAACATTTATTTAAAGCACAGGACAGAGGATGCAACAAGGGGAATTACTGAACTCATCCCACCATCAGGAACTGGTAATTATTAACAGTCATTATGCTAGCCGGTTTAATATTAGCTGAATTTCAAAAGGCACAGCAGGACGCCCGAGTGGCAGTCTAAAGAATTACTGGTCCAGGTTAAAGGTATCTAACTGAACTGGGATTAGGTGAAGGGCTGCTAATCCCATTTATAGCTCCTTTTATGGATCAGTCTGAGATGAGAATTTGATTCTAGCCCATCTTGGTCTAGTCTACTCAGCTTCCCAAATCAACTGATAAGGACTATTCCGGGGTGGAGAATATCACTTTGTCTATTTATGGCAGCCTAACCACTGACCTAAGCAACGCCTAAATTACAGTTGGGCACTACAGCAAAAAATATCCTATGATGATTAAAGACATTTGATACACGTACGCAAAATTTAGCGTCAAACTTTTAAATCCAGTAGTTAACAGGATATCCGATAATCTACTTGTTAATGAGAGATAATAAACTGGGTCTGTATTAAACACTAAAAAAAAAATTATGACGGCATCGAGAAAAGTGTATTTGTGTATCGTAGGTTGCAAGGTAGCTCTTTGTAATGTGACCTTGGGTTTGACAAAATGCTCTCCACAAACCGAGATTATTTATTTGTTAAATCTGCACGGAGAAGGGTGACGCGGCTGTTAGTCATTTACAGTAAACTGCACCATGAAACAAGTCCAACTGAAGCAACAACATGCCTAGTTATGGGCGCTGAGAACGAGAGCATGTGGCTGTGAAGGGTTAAAAACCGCTTGTTTAGTACTTTCACTATGCGTATTCTTTCTCTAAATAATGAAAAGGTGCCAATTTTAAACCGGTTTCAGAAAAGAAAGCAGCCTGTACATGTTCAGCAGTTATTCAGGTAGTTAAGAAGGTGGGGGGAAAGTTCAAGGAGGGGGGAAGAAGAGCTTTTCAGTCCACTGTTCTGTAATCATACCTTTTTAGTATCACTGACTGTTAGAAGGAGGGCCACAAAGGCAGACTGTACACGGTTATGCACACTAACAAGATAGGAAGCAGGGTAAATAAAATCTAGATCGTATTATCCGGATAATAAGGCGTTCTGTAGTTGTTCTTAGTTAGTTTTTGTCCTGTTATGGTTGCACCGTGTTTTTCTTGTTATTTCTCTGTACAGCCATGCTTACACAGCAATGCTTTAGTCATAAATGCTAAAATCTCCTTGTTCCGTTGATAAGCAGATTGCGATTGTTCCAGTTACTCCAGTGCCAAATTCTGTTAACAGAGCGATGGGATTAACAAATTACCAATGTTAGCTTACTGTTCATTCCCAATGTAGGGCACACTGCAATACTTGATAACGGTCATTTTGGAACCTTGTAGAGAAAGACAAAATGCCTTAAAAGTCCGGATAATAGTGATGTTTTCTGATTTGTTGCCTTTTTATCTTAACCTAAATGGCATGCTTGTACACAGAAGTTGACTTCCAAGTTCTTCCATATGCATTTATAACTGGCATACAGCCATTTACTGCACTGCAGGCAACATATAGCAATCCATCCACCTGCTCTAACATTCAAATCAATGCAGGGGGGACCTCCGAATGAACATCCTCAGAGAACGCCCATCAATTACATGAAAACGAGTAAACCGGAAGCCTAGCTTCGGTCTGATGCAACTGTACAAACCCTCTCTGAGGTTGCTCGCATTCGTTGGTCGAGTTACATTTTCTTTTTCGTATGTAAATCTGGGAGTCATTTGCAAATACTCAAAGCAAGTTTACCTTTGCCAGCTTTGCCTATGGCAACATTGTACGTCGCCTCTCCACCATGACTCTTTGTCCTGATGTCCATAGTCCAGTCGCCATCGTTCGACAGGCTGTCTCTGATCACAGAGCACTTCTTGCTCCCTAGGGTCAGTCCGTTGGTGAAGAAGGTTTCTCGGTCCTTGCCGACTACGACATCGATTTCATCGGCCTGTGACAGGGAATAGACACGTGGTTAAGGATAGTGATTATTGCTTAACACTGGGGTGTGGTTTTCCTATTGAAGTCTGAGAGGTATAACTTCTCTTTCTTTTCTCATTAAACATCATGCTATTATAAGTCTGACTGGAACAAATAATATGAAAGTCAAGTAGCAGAAAGACTCCATTTACAATTTGATTTTCAATTTTAATTAAAAAAAAAAAAAAAAAAAACAGATGTCAGGATGACAAAATGTCACATGATGTGTCAGAGATAATCCCCTTAAAAATTTATTTTTTCAAAAAGTCAAATTAATACAATGCTTCCAACTTTCTTTAATGTGCCCAAAATTTACATAGCAATGGCGTTTTTTTTCTTTTTTAAGCCTGTCTGTGCAAAATTTTTCCAGGCATGAGGAATTCCTAGAGACAGGCCAAAATATGAATGGATATAAATATGAACAATTCAACAATATGTAAACACTTTACAATATATGATACATTTTTTATTTAACAGCTAATCTCAGGATCTAAGAAAACAAAAAAAATGTGTTTACCAGCTATTCATTTCCTTAAACTCCAGTAGTAAAAATGTAAATAACAATATTAATAATAATAATGAACAGATATCATTTCAGTTTAACGAACGGATTTAAATCTGTAATGACTGGAAAGCTTGGATAAAGGGAAACGGGACGCCATCTTTGAAGACACGGGCATGTTCCTGTAAGGAGAAGAGGGGAAAAGGGAACCACGGGACAAATCCCAAATCCTACTGCACACCCTTCACACCAAGGGCACTAGGCGGCTTAGGAAATAGCGCTATTCAGTGCCCTAGGTAGTGCACAGACGTAGTGCAAATCGGGACCGAGCCAAAGGAGAAAGGCTATGCCCAAGCGCCAGTCTCTAACTTCCTCCCAGCATGGCCTACGCCTAAATCTCCAGCATGATTAAAGAAAAAAATGCTAAAAAGTATAGATGTTTACATTAACGTTAAATAAAACGGCAAACACTCATTTATAATTTATAAAGCCACGTGGTCACTTAATAAAGTGCTGAATCCGTGACCCGTTACGCAGCCCAATTAAAAAGAATTAACTTTTTTTCTTTTTTTTAATCAACGGACAACTTGCTTACCATGCTAACTAGCACTATGCTAATCTTACTTGCTTCACAAAAAAGACAAACTGATTGTTATTATTACTATTAATAATAACAATAATAATAATAATAACAGGACAGTTTAATGAGCTGAAGAATATTCTGGAAGTGTTCGTGCGGCTCGGTTGCAGTTCGCTGATCTTTTCATTCAAAGACAAAAAAAACAGTCTACTGCTGCTGCTGTCTGGGGCCTACGGATCTGCTAACACTGCCGTATTCGGTTAAAATGGATTTTAAAACTAAAAAAAACACGTGTATTTAAAAACGTCACTTTATACAGCATTTGAAGTTAAAGAAGAAACAAACACGTCACAACGACTAACGGCATATTTTTTTTAAAAGCGCTAACGGCTAACGCACGCGCGCTTGTCCGCGTTAGCCTTTGCTAGCTAACCGTAACGTGGCCCCACACACACACACACACACACACACACATATACACACACACACACAGACACAAAAGACCGAGGATTTACACGTTTCAACGAACCAGATGCAAATAATACAATCGCTGAACATTTTAATACCTTTGTATTAAAAAAATCTCACCGTTATACCGCTAAAAGTGCCCGCTTCTGACGATGCCCAAACGTATTTGGCGTCCGTGTAACCGACAATGGCGGCATCCTGGCAGCTGCCGTCGGCCATCAGGTTATCCACGTAGCTTTGCCAAGACATGTTTGCTGCAATTTGTAAACAACAAATATATTACGACGCTTCACACAGACTCTTTGGATGGATTTAAGGTTAAAGAAGGTTAAAAGAACCCGATTTGAGCCTCGCCTCTCCAAAAAGCGCTTAGCTGCGTGCTGCGAGATCTGCTTTTTGGGGGGGCAGGGAAGAAAAGCCGATGTGAATCGAGACAGCGCCTTGGGTGTAGTCCGTGCTTGAGATCCCTCCGCGCAGGACGCAGCACTCAGTTACAGTCATTTTTATGCTCGCGCTCACAACTCCCAACAAACTAGTCCCTTTTTTTCTAATTTAAAAAACATTCACTTTACGATCAACAAACACCAAACTTTCCTCATCGTCTCCTTCAAAATAGCGTTTAGACTTAAAATAATATCACACGGTACTGATTTATGATTTGTCACAATTTCAGGCCACACCCTCTCAAAAAACTTTTTTGTAATCCGGAACCTTTTTTCCGGGTTTAAAAAAAAAAAAAAAAAAACATGGACCCTTTTTAGGATAAAAATCACTGATTCAATATTCACATCAAGATTAATACATATAACATGCATTCATTCATACATATAATGTATTTGAGCAATCCATGAGAACACTTTCCACCATTCAACTACAGTCATTTTTCAATTAGGCTTATAATTATGTAGTTTACTACTACTAATAATAATACTAATAATAAATAATAATAATAAGGAGAAAAATAAGAAGAACAATTGAACAATTATAGCTGCAGTAGGTCATATAGTAATTAATCTTAATTTGCACCATCTTAATGTCATTACAAAAACCACACACACACACACACACACACACACACACACACACACACAC
>JAOUQY010000044.1:16925695-16938677 GCA_028566355.1 Doras micropoeus | reverse complement strand
CAGGACTGCTGGCAGGCCATTCCATCCTCTCCACTCCCAAATTCTGGAGGTAGTCTCTGATAAACCCTGCTCTGTGACGAGTGTTGTCATTTTGGAGGATAGAGTTCGGTCCCAGACTGTGGAGATATGGGATTGCCACTGGTTGCAGAATTTAATCATAAGCTGTTTGACAATGCCAGAGAAGATTTGGCGAATTTTTCATGAGCACAACCCACATTCTCAGCTCTACTGCTCAACCCCCAATGCATGTTCCTTACAAATGTGGCACCATTTAAAAGGGAAATTAAAAGGATTTCCAACAGTATAAGATTTATTGCCAAGAAGCATTGTTACCACAAAGAAATAATCTACCAAACACAAATTTCCTTACTTTTTGTGCTATGTTTAGATACAGCACGCTCAGGTCAAGTACACGTAGACTACCGAGTATTCTAACTCAGCTGTCCTTCATCCTCTATTTCTACAAAAATGTTTTCCTTATATTCTTATGTCTTTATATATGTCACAAATTATATGCTATATATAAGCCTGTCAATAATTTGTCAGGCAAGTCAGTCATACTGGTTTATTATATTGTCCCAGTGTCCCACCCAGAAAGCGTTTGAAACACGGGAGTGTTTCTATGAGGCAAAGTTCACAGGATGGACGTCTGATAAGAGCCCTAAAAATGTGAGCAGATGAACTGGTTATGTAAATTTGCCAAGATGCAGTAACAGCGTACAGTGGTCATTTTGACCACAAAAACCGTAAAGTACCAAAAACCAAACTCATGAATGATATTTGTGTGCAATATCTTGGTTAGGTTACGTTCTACACCCACAGTGAGTTTAGGACAAGGGTGGATCACTGAGCAACAGGACAAACACAGCTGCCTGTTGACATTCAGTCACACACCCACAAGTGAAAGTCATTGCAATGTGTGACGGCGTGGAAGACTTTCACAGACCTCCTAAGAGACAAGAGACAATATGCATGAAACGATCACATGAATTAGCATGCCGAGTCGAGTTCAGGACGGGGAAACATCACCAGTTCAGTGTTTCTGCATAGATTTTTCTGGAATCCACAAAGTGGCATGTGTGTGTGTGTGTGTGTGTGGGGCTGTTGAAGTGAGCCATTGTGCACTTCCTGCTTCTTCTCAGCACAGCTCTGGCATACACAGGAATTTTTTTCTCTCCTGACAGGAGAATGCGCCGCATGGCAGGAAAGCATTCTGAAGCAGCGAGTCATGTGCGCCCAGAAGGAACTTCCTCGAGGGGAAAAGTAAACACGATCTGCAACTTTTTACCTACAGCAGCGCATGACTAACCCCAACTTCAACTTTTCACCGTATCTGCTCATTAAGCCTTTCTTACCTCTAGCAAGAGGTGTTGCGAAAACACTGATCTCTCTGATAAAAAGGAAAGTAAAAAACAGCAAAATAAAATGTGCATTATAACTATTAAACGTATTGACTTGTTTCCTGAAAAGGTGGATCTATCTATCTATCTATCTATCTATCTATCTTTTAGATACATACATATTAAGCTAATGTCATGATATGTATTGTAGTGTATATAATACCTCAGTTTTCCATAGCAGCAGGTCTGACAGGAGTGACGATACTACAGATAGATTGTGTCTCTGACACTCTCGGGGTTCCTATTTGTATTAAACTGACTTCTACGTAAACAGATGCAAAGGAAGACATTTGAATGTCTAGACCTGGGACTTCAGAACAATTCTTACACTTCTTGCACATTATGGTATAAGGTTCGGTAATAAAAGCTGCGTCATGGTGATCACCGTTCACTCCCAGGTTTGATAGAACCTGAAAGATTGCCATATGAAAGTGAAAAGCAAGCGTGCACTGGTTTCTGCTTTACTCCAACTGGACCCAGTGAGCCAGTTATACTCGCTGTGGTCTAAATTCTGTGTACTTTGTTTTAAAATTCGCCCTGAACGTCAAAGCTGTCGTAGCTACCATGAGCCTCAGAGCACATCCACTTTCTATCTATCTATCTATCTATCTATCTATCTCTCTCTCACTCTCTCTCTTTATTATCTCTCTCTCTTTCTATCTCTCTCATTCTCTCTCTCTCTTTCTCTCTTTCTCACTCTTTCTATATCTTTCTTGCTCTCTATCTCTTTATATCTCTATCTTTCTATCTATCTCTCTCTTTCTCTCTCTCTTTATATCTCTCTCTCTCTCTTTATATCTCTCTCTTTCTATCTTCTATCTCTCTCTCTGTAAAAATGACAGGGTGAAATATAGTAAAACATTCTAACTTAAATAAAGTCCATAAATGCTTCGCGGTTACTGTTAACCAGTGTTAGCATCGATGACGACTAGCTAGATGACTAGCTAAGTGATATTTCGTGTACGTGTCATTTCACATGTACCACGTTTCACTTTAGATTTTTTCCGCGTAGTTCGGTGTTAAATCTAGCCGACAGTCAGAGTGAGACGCTACGCAAACCCGAGGCTAAACGCTCCAGGTTAGCTTGAGAGCTTTTGTCAGATTAGCCGCATTCACCTAGCAAACCGTTTCTATCCACTCAAGCTGGGTGAGATTCATCATCTTTTGTAACATCAAAAACCTGACGGTCACCGGACGTTGTCACGCTCACTAGGGCTGGACGACGTGATGATACCGATATGAATATCGGTATCATGATGAAAACATTTCAAGACGCTGCCAGTATTTTTAAAATTGGGTTAGATTTTTGAGATGCCTTCGTAAGGAGTTGTCACATTAACCCTGAGTTGCCCTGCTTCACGCTTGAACTGTATGCTTTCTCATTTGCTTCTGAGAAGAGGCCCTGCTGACGTAATACATTTAAATGTGATGTAAATTTCTCATGGTCACGTCACAGTGAGCCCTGACACACCACTTCTCTCAGCTTCTCAGCTTTACTATCAGTACATTTTTTTGTTGTTGCAAAACAAAGAATCATAATCTCACAATCAACAATCTCACGAAAATATTAAAGAATTATGACTGCATTTTTTTCACGTTCACCTGTCGCATGTCCGTAAAGTAATGAGAATGCCGTTGTTGGTAGCCGTGCTCGTGAGGGTGTTCAGAGTCTCAGGCTCTGTGGATGTTCTTTACTGTGCCGAAGTGTCGGACTTTCAAACGTCTTTTAATCTTTTGGTACGATTTCTTTTTACGGACGATCCCTTGAGAATCAAAAAAGACGATGACATAATGTTTGCTTTGCTCATGCAAGCTCTCTTTGGGTGAGGTGATGATGTCATGTGCCATTCAGAACTCTGTCTTTCTGTCGCAGGATCGTCCTTGAACACTCAGGATTAACCTCCTCTCATCACTCATCACTGTTCAGGAAATTGGGCTTTCTTGTTAAACGAGCCAACATTCGCTACATTCCAGTGATGAGGCACTTCAGCAGGGTTCCACAAGAACAAACATCTGACCACTGCGAAAGCTTAGAATGCAACTGACCTTGAACCACCATCCCCAAGCATTTCATTCTCATTACTTTCCGGACAAACCTGTTATGTAGTGTTATTAGTTAACACTAGCTTTGCATTTTAAAATGAAAATGTTTATAACTCAGAGCAAAGTTTTTCAGTTTAATCAGATAGCTCTGGCTTGAAGGACCAGGTAGATAGCCTATCAGCCCAGTGTTCCCAGTTTCACGGACCAGTGTTCGACTTTTGAAAAGGAAACTAAAGTCTACAGTGATGTTGATTCAAACAAGGCATCATTAGGTATTTGGGTAGTTACAGGATCATAACTGAAATAGTGAAGAAAAGTGTTTTTTAAAAGTAAAAAAATGCTCCTTACTGCCTGGAAAATTGATTACATTAATATTAGTTATATATTTAACATTTAATGTGATTTTTTTACATATACTTTAATATAAAAGGTTCCTTATAGTTCCTATAAAAGCTACAAGGGTTCCAATCCCTCCTTTTTTTTCTTCTACCTCTCTCATGAGCGCCCTCCAGCGGAAAGTGAAAGCATGACCTGGTCACACAGAGGGAAATCCCTGGATTTAAACTACTGCTTCTTCTTCTTCTTCTTCTTCTTCTTCTTATTATTATTATTATTATTATTATTATTATTATTATTATTATTATTTATAAGGTTTTTATTATAATGTCTACAACAGGATCTCCAGTCTGGACTCTCATCACATTTAAGGATTTTTTGTACACTAACCCCGACCAGTATAAAGCAATTACTGAGGAGTGAAAATATATGAATGAACTACTAATAAAAAATAAATGTACAAAATCAGACAAATAAACCATGATATTAAAAACAAATTCCACATGGGTCTTGGGGTTTGAGAGTTAAAAGATTCCTAAATAATTTATATAAATATATATAAATGTTGCATATTTATTTATTTATTTATTTGCATTACAGTTAGATTCAGATTTTAAATTACTGCGCCTTTATTAACCCATTTAAATCCCATTATAAGCGCTGATTTCACCCATTAAAGGATTGTAGTTCAATGTAAAACTACATATCCCATCAAAACGCGTTAGCATTATCTGATAGTTATCTGATAGTTGCGTGTCTGTAATTCGTTCCCTTAGCGATATTATTATCTACTTTTTGAATTATATATATTTATATACATATTTAGGGGTTTGATTACACAGTGGTTTGTAGACCACTAACTGGATAAATGGCTGGCGCGGAAATCCACGTAGCTAGAATGCCCGGATAAAACTACGACATCTGACTGGTCTATACGATGGTTACGCATGTACCTAGGAAAATGGCCTAGAAACACACACACACACACACACACACACACTCACACACACACACGAAGTCGTGGTCAGGATACAGTTTAAAGGGAAAAAAAAATTAATATCAGGATACAGATAAAATTTGTAAACATTTAAATAACGTAAAATAAAGACAATTTAATAATCTAAACATTTAACATCAATTAAATAAATAAAAAAAACGAATAAACATTGTTTCTTTGATTTCTTATTATTATTGGTAAACTTATTACAAAAAACACAAACGGTATATGATCAAAGTTTTGTATAAAATGTAGCTAAAAATCTCCATATTGATAATGAACTTTTACTTTCCGGAAACGTATTAGTAACGTCAGCGATGACGTATTACGCGCCTAGTACGCCATTTGCGTATTCACAATATCTCACGTAACGCCCGTATCTGCCTGTTGCGCTCTCTACCCAGCATGCACCGCGAGTTTTAGCCATCTTGTTGAGAGGTGGAATTTTTTTTCTTCACAAATTTTGCTTCCCGAACTCTGTGAGCCCCGAATTACTTTTACTCGCAGCGTTTTATCGTCTCATTAGCGCCTTTTCAAGCGAAATAGCACGAGTCTGGATTTTGAAAATGAGATAATCGTAGTTGTGGTGTGAAAGCAAACCGTTTGGAGAAGTGTTTATTTTTTTATAAGATGCTAAATGTGAGGCCGGGGGGAAGCGGGCCCCCAGCTCGCGCCTCGGACTAAAGTGGCAGCTCCAGCCCGGGAGAGGCGTTACCCAACTCGGCCTAGTGTGCACCGCGGACCCGGGACGGAGGCCGGTCCACTCCGGTAAAAACAAAACAAACAAACAAAAAACCCAGTCGGTATTAAATCGCATCTGGATTTTAAACGATTTTAATGGCCATCTCTTGGTTTGAGCGATCGTTAGGAGTGCAACAGGACAGAAGAGGAAGAGCGATGACGTATGAGCATTTAGGTTAACAGCCTAAAAACTGATTTTGATCCAACGCCACTTTTTTCACGAGTTGTTTCTTCTTTAGCTTGTAAAAGGAGTGCGCGTTTATTTTTGTAGGCTCCGCGTGTTTAAGCAGGGCATACGTTTGTCTGTCCGAGTGTCTTAACACTTCTAAGATGTCAGCCAAGAAGAAGAGCTGCTTCCAGATCACCAGCGTGACCCAGGCTCAGGTGGCCACAGTTGGCTGCGCGGATGATGCCGAGAGCCTGGACGATCCGGACGAATCACGGACCGAGGACGTGTCGTCGGAGATCTACGAACCGGAAGTGTGCGACCGAAGGAGTTCAGCATCGCACAGTGCTTTGAACAGCATTGCAGAAGGCGAGGCGACTGCTCACAAAGCGGCACACCCGGGACATTCTCACCAGCCTGGAGGTCCTGGTGCAGCGGGTGGTCCTGGTCAGCAGGCCACTGCCACCACAGCCAGCAGCTGCAGCTCACGCTTCCGAGTGATCAAGCTCGACCATGGCACAGGAGAGCCTTTCCGCAGGGGTAGGTGGACATGCACAGAGTATTACGAACGAGAAGCTGAGGCAGCGTCTGGTAGGACTGCAGAGGGGGCCAGGCACCCCAACGAACACGCCCCTGACCGGGATAGCGGATTAGGTGCCTCTGTAGTGGTTCAGTCCAGCCAGGCCTCGGATGCCGCCACCACCACCCCCATGCTCGATCTGTCTGCGTCACATACCTCTGTGCACCCTTTTGAATCCGGTAATGACCCCAATAAAACGACACAACCGGCTGTTCCCCCTCAGGCTCTTCTCGCACCAGGCTTAAACCAAGGCTCTCACATACAGATATCACCTGTTACTCCCCAAGCTTATCAAAATCAACCACAGCAAAATCCTCAATTACCCATAGGCCTCCAGATGCCAAGCCAAACTAGCATGATGCCCGAGTATGGACAGCAGCACTTGCCCCATGCTGTCCCCATGCAAGGGGAAATTGGCATCCCCATATCGGCCAGCCAATCAGGAGCTTCTGTTCCAACTCTAATGGACTGGGCAGGAGCAATGAGCGCAGCTGGGATGGCGCCTCTCGCCCCTGCACCTTCGGTTCAGATCGGACAGTATTCAGGTGTAGCCATGACGGCTGGCCAAAATTCACCCGTTCCAAGCGCAGTAGGCATCCCGGTGCCCGAACAGAGTCGGAGGAAATCGGACGCGGCTGCTTCTGCCACCCTCGTTGCCCCTGTTAAAGAAGCTGGGAAACCCTTGATTACAGAGGAGTTGCCCCTTATGCCCAACCCTGGGGTGAACAGCCTGTTTGGGATCCCCATCCCCATCCCCATTCCCATCGACGGGGACGAGGACAGGTGAGCAATTGTTTACACTCGTTCTGCGGAACATTACCTCCCTTTACCTCTGGGGAAATATGGTTTACCTTTGTTTGTGTTTTAAAATACACAGTTTAGCGGACATTGTTAACTTTCTTCTGAAATGAAGAAGCAGCTCTCCCTCCTGCACAGTGTTAATCTGTGGAGCCTCACATCTCTGGTGCATGCTGAATTCCTGAAACATGTCATTTGTTGGTGTTTTGAACCTTGATGATTTGTATTTATCCAGTGGTTAGTGTTTTAGTCTAGCAAACTTTCCTTTGTTTGTTTACACTAAATATTGAAAATATCTGTTTTTACGCTGTAAATCTGTAAACCTCAGTCTAGGGAACTCCTCATCAGTTGTTTACACTTGAGCTGTAAAACCTCATGCTCTGATGATACATTTCTCTTCTAGGGAAATGGACATGACTTGTTTACATTTAGCCTTGGGGATTTCACATCATTCATTTACTCACCCTCTGTGATGTCTTAAATTACGTTAAACCCTTTGTTTACAATATACAGATCATCACTTTATATGCTGGTTGGAGAAGGCTGCGTCTGTCATTTACGCTCGATCTAGGGGGCATTATGTCTCCTCTATGCTCAGTCCACTCAATTTGACAAAAACATTTTTATGTCTGCTTTAAACTAAATCTAGGGAACATCACATCACTCATTCACACTCAGTCTAGGGAGTGTCATGTACACTCAGGCTGGTGGACGTCACATTACTTTACACTCAGGCTAGGTTAACTTCATTACATGCTAGAGAACTTCACGTAACTTGTCTACTCTCAGTTGTGTTCCCTTGTTCACACGTAATATAGGGAACTTCATCACTTTACACTCAGAGTGCAACACATCTCTTGTTTCCACTCAGTCTAGGGCACTTTAGTGTCATATAAACTCAGGCTAGGTTAACTTTCAATCCAGGGGATTCATTTACAAGCTAGGGACTTCACGTAACTTGTCTACGCTCAGTTGTGTTCCCTTGTTCACACTTAATATAGGGAACCTCATCACTTTACACTCGACTCGGAGAACGCACGTCTCTCGTTTACAGCCGGTGTTGTTTAAACTCCGTGTAGGGATCTTCACACGGCTTGTGTCTACTCAATCTGGAGTTTAGTCTTGTCAGTGTATCTGAGGAACTTTCCATCACTTTGCATGTTCTTTAGGGAATTGAGAGAACTAGAGAACTTTATTTACGTTGCTTATGTAGGCTCCATTTCTTTAATGTCTGGAAGGGGTGTGACCTAAAGTTTGTCAAGTGATTTAAGTAATTGGATATTTATAAACATTAAGCTCGTAGTGTAATGATTTTTACGTGTCGGTCTAATCCTTCACAGGGAGGAAGTTCACTTATTTGGGCCCCTTTAAGGCTGAGGAGTGCAAGCTAAGGCCAACTAGATATAAAAATAGCCTCTATTTTTTCCACACACGAGTTTCAGCTTAGCGCACTTGTTTCGTGATGACACAGAAATAAAGAAGTGGCTGCTGTCCAGCTAACATGCTAATCAGAAGATCACTTACCAGTTCCTTTATTTCGGTTATACCAATCCTCATTTGTCTTGTTAAACCTCAGATGAAAAAGTAACCACGCGCTCTTGGTGTAACACTGGTGATTAAATCTTGAGGTCGTTTGGAGCATAACAAAGACCTAATTAAGTTCTTTAACTTAAAAATCACAGTCTGCTAATCTGGGTGTTGACATTGATGGAGTTGTTTATCTTCTCACTCATCAATGTTCGTGTAGGGAAGCTTTGTAGCAACTTGGCAAAGGTGTGTGTGTGTGTGTGTGTGTGTGTTGCATACCCGAGGGCATGATGGTTAGTCAAGATTAGGACAGAAAATGTTTGGCATGAGATCAAAACCAGAAATACATAGTTGTGGTTGGTGTGTTTCAGGAACTCCAAAGTGCTGATAGCGTTATTATTATAATCAATCACACGTCGTCTGCAGGCTACAGCTGTGCACAGATCTTATTACACATGTTATTAATTATTGCAGATAATATTGTTATTACAAGTTTTATAAACACCTTTAATAAGCAGAAGTGTTTCTGAGCACCTTGGGTTCACAGTTTATTAAAGCTGTCACATTTTACATAAGTACCTTTGCTAACTGTGGTTGGCAAATAAGGAGCTACTAGAAGCAGGAATTTGTGGTTGGAATTTAGATTTAAATTTAAAGGCCAGGGTTTGGTGGTAAAATTTGGCAGTCAGGCTTTAAGGTTTGGGCTTTAAGGTTTGGGCTTTAACGCTTGGTGTTTATGGGTCAGGATGCAGTGGTCGGTATTTAGGGGTCAGGTTGGAGCAGTCGGGTTTAGGGGTTAAGATTTAGGGGTCAGGTTGGAGCAGTCGGGTTTAGGGGTTAAGATTTAGGGGTGAGGTTGGAGCAGTTAAGTTTAAGGTGTGAGCTGGAACAGTTGGTGTTTAGCGGTCAGTCTGTAACGGTTAAGATTTAGACTTTGGACTTCAGCAGTTCTATCAGATGGGTTTCAGGTTTTGGGCTTTACGGTTCAGGGTTAGGCAGCCAGAGTTTAGGGGTCATAGTTTAGAAGGAGTCTGGCTTGGGGGTTAGTCTTGAGCTGTTAGGTTTCATGGATTGGGGTGTAACGGTTTAAGGGGGTTATTAAGGGTCTGACTCTAACAGTCAGGAATCTAGGAGTTGGGTTGAGTGGTTTGACTTTTAGGGGTTGGACTGTAATGATGGGGTTTTACAGCATTGTGCATGTGCATTACAGCACAGTGAAACACTTATCTTTACGTGTCCCAGCTTGTTGGGGTGAGAACGCAGGGTCAGTCATGATGCGATGGGTTGCAGGGTCTGCCAGAGAGGTTAAGGACCTCAGCTTGGTGGTGCTGGGGCTTGAACCCGCACTGTTTCAGGTTTTGTGCAGATAATTTGGGTCTCTGGGTTTGTAGGCACTCCACAAACTTTGAAACATGAGAACCCAGTCAGCCCTTAATACTAATGCTTAATAATAGCTCTTAATGTAAACGTATTCTTTTTTTTTTTTTTTTTGTACTTAATTAACTGGAAAGGAAGCTGTGTCTGAGGGAAAGACGATGTGTAGCTGGGTCATTTATTGCTCAGCGCGGTTGCGGTGGTACGCAGGATTTTTCCTCCTGGCTATGATGATTAAGCGCGTATACGTTATTATTACATATTAACTGAGTCTTGTGGTTTAGAAGCAAAAGCAGTCAAGGATGTTTGCTGATGTGTTTTTTTTGTTTGTTTCTGTTCGACTCGGCTTCCTCTCGAAACGGCGGCCTTTCAGTTCCTGCGTTGCACATTCATCCCCCTGCTTCAGAGGAAATGCAGTGGCACAGTGTGTGAGCTGCTTTGATCTGTATCTCTGTGCACACTCCGCGATGCACGCTGTCAACCGCACAGCGCTCCTTCACACACACCGGATCCTGTTTTACCTGTTCTTTTCCGCAGTATTTTATTACAGTTTATTTTAGTCTTTTTTGCGCTGAGGCGTCTCCGTGGCGATGGCTTTCGGCTGCTGGTATACAAGAGACGTCAGGATTTCCTCACGCTCAGTAAAGCAGCTTTTCTTTCTTTTTTTTTTTTTTTTACATCACTTTTACGGACCAGGCGCCGATTTGACAGATGATTGAGACACAGAGTCATAAATCAGATTATTGGGAACAATCACTTTTAATTATGCACTTTGGTTTTGAATGTGTGTTAGTTTGTGTTTATTCGCTTCACTCTTCATTCAGGCTGAGTGATTTGTAAGTCAGAGAGAGAGAGAATTGTGTGTGTAAATCATTTAACACCTCTATAGGTGACAGCGTTTGCTCAGTCCTTATCCGTGTCTGTTTTCTGCCTTGACATGCCAAACCCCCTGCAGCCGTCAGTGGTTATATAAGAAAAAAAACACATAGGATTACAGGTTTAAGAATTTACAGAATTTAGGAGGCCGTTGTTACACAAGTACAAAACATTTTCAATTTGTGTTGGTATTATGTTACGATATCAAGTCATAAACTGCTGAGCTCCATTTCTCTTTAAAATGTTTAAACCTGCCATCGCCGTGACTGTCATCATGATCCACGTCTCGAACAGAAAATGATCTGGAAGACACAGAAGAGTGGTAGTCGGAACGGATCTTTCTGTAGGTTTGATGAGACTTTAAAAACCTCTGATGTTAAGTAGAAGTCATAGAAGCCTGTTTATTTATGTTTACTTTTGCTACATTTATGCGCCTGGTGTCCGTACCACCCCAGAGTTTCCCAGCCCCTGTAACGGAGACCTTCAGAAACGCCGCCCAATGACCCCGTTAAAGATCTAAAACTCGCACGTGGGTGTGTTGTGTTTGGACCCGATGACGCAGAATCCTGCGTTCACTTCCTGTTTGGGGCTTATCAGTTACCACGTTCCTTCCCTGACCCGTCATGGTCTTATCAGGTTTTGTGGAAGGACGCACACTGCATCACTGCACACTGCAGTGTAACATGGATAATGAATTAGCAGCGTCGCTGCCCTTGTCCTTTTATTTGTGCCGACTGTGCCCGTCTCCAGCGGCTTCCTGTTTACGGTGCCACGCGCATGCCAGGTGTACGCGAACTGTCACGTTGGTACGGAACGCTCCCGAAACGCTCGTCTGGAGTCGGAGATCGTTTTGTTGGTATTTAAATGAAAACGTGTTCGTACAGCTGTGGAATTCTCTACACGCTGAGAAAAGTTTTAGTAATGAAACTCGATCCCCAGTACAGGGTGGTCTGAAGTTTTCAGCTTCTGTGTGAGGTGTTGTCAGTGAATCTCAGCACCAATTGGAGAGCAGTAGGTGTGGAAAAGCACAGGAAGAAAATCAACATCTGTCCAAAACCGCTCCTACTCACCAGTTTTGACTCCAGGCTGGACACCTACTCACTAGCTGTTAGAAATCATGTCTGAAAGAATCTAGGTCACCCGCGCTTTCCCACAATGCACTGCGTTACGATTAGATCAGTGTCCAAAAGCAGTGTGGCTTCTGAGGTTATGGAGAATACCATAATGTGGTGCAAGTGTGTGTGATCTGTGATGTATATTATGTTGTATTTTGATTTCATTATGAGGACTGTTTTCTGCACCGCAGTGTGCTAATTCGGTTCCGTCGACTCGACCGCGCTGCATCGCGCGGGTCCGAGGAGCCCCCAGCAGTGACGATTTATTACGCCTAAAAATAGTCCCATCCTGCCGCGCAGCTCCGAGAAGGAAACTGTTCCAGGTTTTCTAGGAAAAGTGTCTGGTTTACATTCACACACTGAGGGAGATGGGCGAGACCTCCTTCGCTCCCCCCCCCCCCCCAATACAGTACATTCTGTACCCTATGTGCTCTGTAGTGTCAGAGAGGAATGCAGCACTGGACGTATTAAAGGGTCGGTGATGGTGATGAGAATGATCCTAGCTGAAAGAGGAGGACCAGGGGGTGGGAAGAGAGAAAGAATGAACAAAGTAGTGATGGCGGAACAAAAGAGGGAATAATAAGGAAGATGTATAGAAAAATAGAAGGAAGAGAGTAAGTAATACAGGAAGCAGGGGTGTGCACTCGGGCCGAGCCTAGTTAGTCTCCACTTGTCTTTCTTTCTCCTTTCTTGCCAACCAACCAACCAAGCAATATCTCTCTCTCTCTCTCTCTCTCTCTCTCTCTCTCTCTGTCTGTCTCTGTCCGTCTGTTTCTCTCTCTCCTCTCTCCCCCTCTCCTCTTTGTCTCTCTCTCTCCTCTCTCTCTGTCTCTCTACCTCTCTCCACCTCTCTCTCCCTC
This sequence comes from Doras micropoeus, assembly GCA_028566355.1. Taxonomy (NCBI): domain Eukaryota; kingdom Metazoa; phylum Chordata; class Actinopteri; order Siluriformes; family Doradidae; genus Doras; species Doras micropoeus. The sequence continues at coordinate 16,925,864 of JAOUQY010000044.1, read as the reverse complement.
CCTCTCTCTCTCTCTCCCTCTCTCTCTCCCTCTCCTCTGTGTGTGTGTCTCTCTTCTCTCCCCCTCTCCTCTTTGTCTCTCTCTCGCCTCTCTCTCTGTCTCTCTACCTCTCTCTCCCTCCCTCTCCCCTCTCTCTCTGTCTCTCTACCTCTCTCTCCCTCCCTCTCCC
>JAOUQY010000044.1:16622303-16637150 GCA_028566355.1 Doras micropoeus | reverse complement strand
GAGGCCCTACACCATACTAATAAATTATTGTGGTCTAAAACCAGGTGTTTCAGTTTCATTGTCCAACCCCTGTATATTGTGTGTATATGTAGATTATTGTTAAACTAGCATATATCCTTTTTACCTAGCATATTCTTTGTTAAACTAGTGTATATTATTAACTAGCATGTATTTTTTGTTTAACTGAAGCATATTCTTTTAATTGTTTTGTTTAATTAGCATGTTCATGTAAGGATCCCACACTAAGCAGAGTCAAATGCAGATATGTTTTATTTTGTGCAGCTGTACAATGATAGTGAAACAAAGCGATAAAATAAAACAAACAAACGGAAAGAGTCAATGTCCAAAGTATCAACAAAAAGGGACCTCAGAGCGTGGAGGGGAGAAACAAAACACAAAAGGCAAACACTCCGGAGATAGTCCAAACTGTGGTAGGGAGATGAGGGACACTCCACACTCTGGAAACAGATCTGAAACAAGAAAACAAAAGACTAAGTGAAAACCAGGCGAGGAGACAAACGTGACAAACAAAAAGCAAAGACTGGGAGTAAGAGCAAGAACAAAAACTTAGCTTGGTAGAAGCAAGACAAGGTTCTGTGTGACGGCGTAGAATTGGGGTAATTCGACATTGATCTGCCCTGAGGAGTTAAACTGAGGGTCCTTTATACTCCTCAGGGCGGCTTGATTAGTAATCTAAGATGGAAGAAATGCAGTCAGGAAGTAGTCTCCCACAGGGCGAATCTGGCGCCCTCTGGCAGCCATGACTTGACAGGGCCCCCCCCAAGGGGCTAACTCTGGGAGCCCTTTTTCTTCTTCGAGGGCCTCCCTGGCTTGAGTGGTCCAGGCCTGTGGGGATACCTTGCATGGTATTCTTGCAGCAGCAGAGGATCTAGGATGTTCTCAGCCGGTACCCACGAATCTTCCTCCGGGCCATAACCCTCCCAGGAAACCAAGTACTGAAGGCCCCCGGCTCGTCTCCTGGAGTTCATGATCTCCCGGACGGTGAAGGTGTCAGCTTGGCACGACGTCTGGGGCTCGACAGGCTGGGCCGTGTTGTCATCCTGGCAAGGTGTCTGAGGTTCAGGGGTCTGAGTCGTGGTGTCGTCTTGGCATGGCGGCTGAGGCTCTGTAGGTTGGGTTGTGAGGTCCTCCTGGTGTTGAGGCCTGGCATGGACTGGCTTGAGGGCTGAGACATGAAAAGTAGGGTGCACATGGCTATGGTGTGGCATTTGGATTCTATAAGTGACTTAATTAATACGCTTGACAATGGGGAAAGGACCGATGTAACGTAGACTTTAACTTTGTGATCTTTGATGGTGGCTGGAAGGCCCTGACAGCGACCCAAACTCGATCTCCTGGCTGGTACTGAGGAGTAGAACCGCGCCTCCGATCTGCAGCCTTCTTCATACGGGAGATTGCCCTTTCGAGCTGCTGATGGATCTGGGACCATACTTGTTTGCTCCTACCGAAACAGGAGTCTACGCTGGGGTTCTCAGTCGTCGTGGCGTTCCATGGATAAAACGGGGCCTGGTGACCTAAAAACACTTCCAAGGGGGTGAGCCTGGTAGAGGTGTGTCGTAACGAATTCTGGGCGTATTCTGCCCAGGGGAGATACCGGGCCCACTCCTGAGGTTGAAACTGACAGTAAAAAAAAAAAAACGTAGTCAATTCTTGGTTAACCCGTTCTGCCTGGCCATTACCTTGAGGATGAAAGCCAGAGGTGAAGCTGACGGTTATACCCAGCTTTTCCATGAACGCTGTCCATACTTGTGAAATGAATTGGGGGCCGTGGTCGCTCACGATGTCCTCGGGAAGTCCATAGACCCTAAAGACGTGTTGAAAGAGCGCCTCCACGGTCTCCATGGCTGTAGGCAGGCCTGGTAACGGGACAAATTGGACACCCTTCGAAAAACGGTCAACAATGGTTAGTATAGTAGTGAACCCTTGAGATTGAGATAGATCAGTGACAAAATCTATGGCTAGGTGAGACCAGGGTTCCGGGGTGGCCTGCTCCAGGCGTGGCATGAGCCCAAGAAATGAGTGTTACGGAGAGAAGATGGAACGAATTTACCTGGAGGGCAGGTAGTACCACCCTGTGTCAGCTGGAGTTCCCGAATTTTCTGATCTAACTCCCAGGTAATGGTGTGTATGAACTTCTCCTCTGGGACTATAGGCTCAGGGTCTGAGGTAGCTGAGTCAGGCTCATACAATCGGGACAAAGCATCTGCCTTTCCATTCTTGGAACCTGGAAGATAAGACAGAACGAAATTAAAACGTGTAAAGAATAGGGCCCACCTGGCTTGGTGTGAGTTTAGGCGCTTAGCAGCTCATAGGTACTCCAGGTTCTTGTGATCTGTAAAGATGCACACTGGATGTTTGGCCCCCTCCAACCAGTGCCTCCATTCGTCAAGAGCCAATTTGATGGCTAGTAGCTCTCAGTCCCCTACGTCGTAATTCTGTTCGGCCAGGGAGAGCTTCTTCGAGAAGAAGCCCACCAGGTGGACCTTAGCTGGTGTGCCGTGCCGCTGTGAAAGGACGGCTCCTACGCCTTGGGATGAGGCGTCCACTTCCACTATGAAGGGTTGACTTGGATCGGGTTGCTTCAAGACTGGAGTGGAAGTGAAGGCTTCCTTCAGGCACTGAAATGCCCTTGCAGCATCTGCATTCCAGCGCAGGACCTTCGTGGCTCCTTTCAACAAATCTGTAAGGGGTCTGGCAATGGCACTAAAACCTCTGATAAAGCGTCTATAAAAATTAGCAAAGCATATGAAGCGCCTGAGCTCTCTCACTGTTGTCAGAGAGCTCCACCGAGTAATGGCCGTCACCTTATCACAGTTCATAGAGACACCCTCTGGACCGATGTTGTAGCCCAGGAACTCCACACGAGATTGGTGGAATTGACATTTCTCCTTCTTGACATACAGGCCATTCTGGAGGAGCCAACAAAGGACTTCTCTGACCTGGCGAACATGGGAGGAGAAATCAGGTGAATATAATAGGATGTCATCTATGTAAACAATAACAGACTTTCCAAGCAGATCTCTAAAAATCTTGTTAACAAAGTTCTGGAACACACTAGGCGCCGAGGCTAATCCATATGGCATGACCAAGTATTCATAATGACCCATAGTTGTGCTGAAGGCTGTCTTCCACTCGTCCCCCTCTTTAATACAGACTAAATTGTAGGCACTACATAAATCTAGTTTTGTGAAGATGGTAGTGCCTCTTAGCTGCTCAAGGGCTGCGGGGACAAGTGGAAGTGGATAAGGGTATCGGACAGTGACTTTGTTCAACCCTCTATAGTCAATGGAGGGCCTAAGGCCGCCTCCTTTCTTGTCGACAAAGAAGAACCCAGCAGAGGCGGGTGAAGAAGAGTGTCGGATATGACCTTGGCGGAGTGCCTCCTGGATATACTCTTCCAACCTGGCAGGAGATCTAACACGCAGTCAAAGGGTCGATGCGGAGGGACGCTTATTAAATACTTCTCGCAGATCATGGTATTCTCTAGGAACATGAACTTCTATATCAGTGTCAGGGCTTTCGACTTTTGTGGTTCATACTGGACATGGCTTGGCCTGAAGACAATGTTTAAAACAAGATTCTGACCACTGAAGGATGTCTCTTTCCTTCCAGGAGATGAGTGGGTCGTGAAGAGCGAGCCAGTCCATGCCTAAGATGACTGGATGCTTGGGGGAATCTATGAGGAGTAGTGATATCTCTTCTTCATGAAGAAGTCCGATCTTGAGCCTCAGAGGGACCATCTGAAAGGCGATCTTTCCCGTGCCTATAGGTGCACCGTCCACAGCCTGAACCTGAGCTGGGCTTCTGCGGTGGCTTGGTCCATGAAGCTCGCAACTGCTCCTGAGTCGACAAGCACTGAAAGAGAGCAGGAAACAGTTTGTCAGAGAATCTGGACTTTTAAAACAAAATCAGAGGAGGTCTCTGGTAACACACCACTCACCAAGTGCACTGAGGTGTCATCCCTGGCGACACCCCGAGTGTGAGCAGTGTGAATAGGCTTAACAGGACAAGTGGCTACAGCATGATCTGGTTCCCCCAAGTCACAGCTTGGCTCGTCTCTTCTTCTCGTCTACGGAGAGACGCAGGGGTCCCAGGAGCATGGGCTCGACCACAGCAGCCGGGATCTCTGCTGGCACACTCGCGGACTGAGCCCGAAGTACATTGTCCAGGGCAATGCCTGTGGCGATCAAAGTCTCCAGCGACATGTTCAGATCTCTGCAGGCTAATTCCTTATGAATCTTAGCATCCAAACCCCTCCGGAAGGTCCTGAACTCCAAAGCGTAATCTGCCACTATCTGATTTCCCTGCAGCAAAGACATGAGACGCTCTCTGGCACAGCGACCGTCAGTACTATGGTCGAACACTTGCCAGAATAATTCAATGAAACACGGATAGGAACGAGCGCTCTCACCTGAGTGATGCCAGAGTGCGGTAGCCCACTGTAGTGCCTTGCCGCTAAGCAGACTGATAATGACAGCCACCTTCTGAGGGTCCGACAGCTGGTCATGTAGCGTGAAGTATAATTCACACTGGAGGAGGAATCCCTTACAGCCCTCGGGCCTGCCATCGTAACACTCCGGGAGAGCGCCGACAACGCGGGTAGCTGGTGTGGGAGCAGCTTCCCTACGCTGTTGGTTCACCTCCCAATCACGTACGGTGGCACGTCCTCCAGTTGCTGCGTACCGATCAAAATGGCCTGCTGCAACTCATGTATCTGCTAACTCCATGGTGGCGGATCAACCTGTAAGGATCCCACACTAAGCAGAGTCAAATGCAGATATGTTTTATTTTGTGCAGCTGTACAAACGTGACAAACAAAAAGCAAAGACTGGGAGTAAGAGCAAGAACAAAAACTTAGCTTGGTAGAAGCAAGACGAGGTTCTGTGTGACGGCGTAGAATTGGGGTAATTCGACGTTGATCCGCTTGATTAGTAATCCAAGATGGCCGCCAGCAGGTGCACCTGATTGTGCAATGCCCTGTGGGAAATGCAGTCAGGAAGTAGTCTCCCACAGGGCGAATCTGGCTCCCTCTGGCGGCCATGACGTGACAGTTTATTAACTAGCATACATTCTTTTGTTAAGTAGCATCAATTGTTTTGGTTTACTAGAACAGATTCTTTTGTGTAACTAGTTTATATTATATTGTTCAACTAGTGTATATTTTTGTTTAATTAGAACATTATTTTGCTTAAGTAGCAAACGTATATTCTTCGGCATACCTAGCGCTGCTTTGTTTATTTTTTGTTTCTTTAGTACAATAATACTGAATGACACTGTTTCTGTATATTATTGCCATTTGGGTAAAGAAATGCAGGATAAACGGTCAGGGTTTGCGTAACAACGGGTAGTCAGAACAGAATGAGTTTTACTTGTCGTTATCGTTTGCGGCTTGTAGTCGAGTGTAATGAAAGCCAAAAAGCCGCAGTGTTTTCTCAGATAATTGGCTTTTTGTTTTTGTCAGAACTGGCAGTGTGATTACTCTGAGCACAGGCTGCACAATCAGACCACGGGATGTGGATTAGACAGATGTTTCTGCAGCACAGATGTGTCTGTGACTGGCATCCTTTATTTGATAGAAGTTTTTTTTTTCTCAATTTAACCCAATAATATGTAAATGTTAAAATAAAAGGTTCTGAATGTCACACACAATGTTACTAGCTATCTTTTAGTGAATGTTAGCAAGTCCTGTGTCAATCCATCATGTCAGTCATTTGTACAGAGGAAATTACTAGCATAACATCATTCTGTTTCAAAACACATGCTAACTGTGGGTATATAACGTGTTGTTTTATATTAGCGATATTAGCATACAGTGTTTTGCTGCATAATGATATACTAGTTCAGTTTTTGCTTTATTAGCATACAGGCGTAACCATAACTAGCGTGATTCTTTTGCTTTATTAGCATACAGGCGTAACTGTAACTAGTGCGACTCTTTTGCTTTATTAGCATACAGATGTAACCGTAACTAGCGCAATTCTTTTGCTTTATTAGCTATCCTTTATTTTATACACTAACATACAGAATACAGACGTCAACCTTACTAGCAGAGTTTTTTTGCTTTATTAACGTACTGACTGCACTAGTGTGAGGTGTTTTAGATGAACTTTACTAGCTTTGAGAGCTGTCGCTGGTTTGAAAAGAAAGGTCCACAAGCCGAAATGCCTTTATATTTACCATATAAGGAAACACTTACATGGACTCGAAAGCAAATTGGCACATCGGTATGAATTTGTCATTATTCTGTCAAACAGCAGGAGAAACAGGCCGGGGAACAGATGATAACTTATTATGTTTATCATTTATTCCTCAGGTAACGATACTTTACTTTCAACCAACCGTACTGCACTGCATTCTCCTGAGATGGGTTCGCCTCCTGGGCTTCGCTACGGTGTACGGAACGGTGATCCTCAAGCTCTTCCGGTACGTAAAGATCAAAGATCTCCTGATATTTATAGTTCCACATTTGCTCTTCAGTTTGGGGGCGTGGTCTGGACATGTTAAAGGTGTCCAGATATTAAATGTTAAAGGTGTCCAAAAAACTGGTGCATGAGTGGAATGGTGTAAACGCTGGGCGTTTATGGTAATCACAGGACACAGAACTGCTGTATATTTAGCCGTCTTTTTTAAACGGAGCCTGCATTTCCTGCAAATTTTTGATTCCTTGTTGATTTATGCACATTTTTGGTAACCGCAATCTCTAGAATACTAGAAAACTAGAATAACACTTTTTCCTCGTGGTCAGTTTTACGAGCATATCATCACCGTATTACAGAAGTGTACTTATTTGTTTTGTTTATTAGCAAAGGTTTTTTCCTTTATTAGCATACCAAGCCTTTCACACGTTACTAGCAGTGCTTTACTTTAGCATATGATATTTAGCTTCACTACTTTATATTTATTAGCATATAGATACAAACTAGCCTGATCCATTTTGTCGCGATCTCTGCTTTTCAGCCATTCATTCAAATTTTTCAGTCAAATTGTGGTCACTGTGTTCCACTGTTTTCCTCCTGTCCAGGGTGTTGAAGGTGTTCCTGTCACGTACGGCCCAGCGGATCCCCTACATGACCAGCTGCCGTGTTCTGCGTTTGCTGGGTGCCATATTGCTTGTAGTCCTCTGGTTCCTGGTGGCCTGGACCTTGGCTATGTGCCAGAGCCGTGATACCCATCGTGGCCTTGTCGAAGAGGGTGTGACGCTCGAGGGTCTGCAGTTCAGCATGTGCAAGCTCGACCGCTGGGACTACATGATGGCTGTTGGTAGGATCTTCTCCGTACTCTTTATTTAAACTTAGAAGAAATATTTATAACCGTCATTTCATCTTACCCTGTGGCCTGGGAAGAAAGTAGCAAAGATCGGTGGCGCTTCCGGTCAGTGTACATAGCTAGTAGTACAGTTAGTATGCGTGTCTGATCTGCTAACAAAGCTAACATGCATGTTAGCATGTTAATCAAACAGCCAGTGTTCACACTGATTCTCTCATTTTTCTTTTTAGAATACATTTGAAGTACAATAGCACTTGCTACTCGCTAACGCCTGCAAGAAAACTACAAGTGACACGAGCACCTTGTCACTGCAACTGTACTAGAGGCAGCAGATTTTGACTGCGGGTGCACTTTAAGTTTAGTTCAGATCAGCAAACCATGTTCTCTCTCTCTGTAAAAGAGAAGAAAGAAAACTCCAAACTTTCAAGGCTTATGGAGTCAGTGCTGACAGCACAGGCGAAGGATTTATCTTCTAATCCTTCTGGGGTAGAGTGAGAGAGTTGGTGAGGCGTGCGAGATGTAGAATGTCAGGAGATAAAGTGGTGTATCTCCTGACGGAAGCACAGCTGCAAATCAGCATGAAGAACTGGCAAATTGAACATGCAGTTCTCTCAGATAGCTCCAGTGCTGGAGCTGGGAGAGGAAACAGGACAGAGTGTTTAATGGATATGGTCATGGTAGAACACAAGCCTCCTGCCTTTTAGATTAGATGTAAATGTGCAATACTTTATTTATCTGTTTATTTACTTATTTATTTAACATTTTTCTTGCCATTAAATTCTTTATGGTTTGACACCGAAACTCAGTTCCATATGAGAACTGAATGCAGAATGCCAAATACAGAGTACCCACTAAAAAAATTTAACTTAGGTTCTGCTTATCAGTTCCTAGATGAGATAAACCTTTAGTATTGCAAACAAATGTTACATTTCTGCAATCTGACATATCGACGTGCACTGAGCACTTTTTTATGAGCACCACCATCTACTCATTCATGCAATTACCTAATCAGCCAATCGGTTCCATGAACCTGAGTTCGTCTGTGGCCTTCCCTGTCACCGGGTCTGAATCCAATAGAACATCTTTGGGATTTGGTAGAACGGGAGATTCTCATCATGAAAGTGTGTTACAATCATGTCAAGATGAACCAGAATCTCAAAGGAATGTTTCCAACATCTTGTGGAACCCCTGCCATGAAGAACTGATGATGTTTTGATAGCAAAACCAGGCCCTACCCAGAGTCAGTATAGTGTTCCTAATAAAGCGCTCAGTGAGTGTTGCGTGACTACGTCATGCATCAAAGCATGTCCATGTGTTTAGATATGAGCTAGCAGGCATGGCTAACATCACTACAGGAAGTACAATCCGATTTTAAATAGCACTGTCACCTAATAGCAAGAAGGTCCTGGGTTCAAATCTCTAGCAACCAGGCTCCTTTGTGTGTGAATGTGTTTGCATGTTTTGCCTATGTCTGTGTGGGTTTCCTCCAGGAGCTCTGGTTTCCTCCGATAGTCCAACAACATGCAGCCAGATGAACTGGAGATAGTAAGTTGCCCCTAGGTGCAAATGTGTGTGAATGTATCTGCCCTGCGATGGACTGGTGACCTGTCCAGGGCCCAACCCCCCCTAAACGTGACCCAGTAGTAGGATAAGCAGCCTAGATAACTCATTTATAATCAGCAGACAATCCCACAAGTCCCTTATGTAGTGAAGGATAGTCAAGGTGTCCTGTACAGTGTTTCTCCTCTGTCTCTCTGTAGCCGAGCTTCTCTTCCTGCTGTGGGGAGTCTACCTGTGCTACGCTGTTCGCACCGTACCCTCAGCGTATCACGAGCCACGCTACATGGCAGTCGCCATCTATAACGAACTCCTCATCTCAGCCATATTTCACATCATCAGGTGGGTTCCTGTGCACAGCATCAGATTAAGATCACCATCAAAATATCTTAAAGTAAGCTTGGGTTAAGTTTGTGATAAAATGCATAAAAATTATAATATTTCTGCTCTATACCTATCTATACCTAGCACTGTCTAGGCTAGCAAGTTCAAATGCTTAGCAGGTTCAAGTGGTTTCTGGTCACAGTTAGTGACAAAAAAAGTACCACAGTCAAGGAGCTTCAAATGAAATGCTCCATCATGCAATCTCTGCTGTTCAGCACAGTTTGAATGCTAATAACTGGACCAAGTGATGGAAAAAAACGAAATCCACAATTGAGATGTGGCTTCATAGTTTTACCAAATGCGCCCAGAGTTGATTCTGCATACCCGAGGTTATTAAAAGGCTTTAATTCTTCATTATCAGAAATGACAGCAATAAGAGCCTAAATATCCCAAATCAAACAAGAACAGTGGCCACTTTAGTCCTACGTCAGCAGAACATGATCTGCAGAAGATAAAGGGAACTTCAATCAGCTAAATCACAGGTGCTAGCACAGATGAGCGAGTTGAAATATGCCTCCTCCAGACAGCTTGTGCATCATTCTGCCAAGGCTTAAAATAAACCTGTGGTCTCACTGTAAATCTGAATCTTCCAGTTTTGATAGAAAATAGTGTCTGTTCAGCTCGGGCTGTCAAGAGACAAGCTTTCAAACCTCGCAAGACACACTTCTCCTTCTACAGTCTCTCTGTTGGAAATAAACAGCCTTTCAGCAGACAAAGTTCCCAGTCATGTTCTTCAAAGACTTGCGGACCAAGAACAATTGCTTCTCCTGGTGTGAATTGTTTTTTGGCACCCTTCGCAGCGTGACTGCAGGCCCTGCTGGTGCTCGGTGATAAGCTTAGTGTTTGCTTTCAACTCAGAATGAAATGACTAATGTACTAATGAGGCAGAATCTTATTATTCAGGGCCACAGCAGACAGACAGCCTCCTCCGTAGCACCTTTGCCAGGATTTCAGTCCCTGCTGAGTAAAGATCCTCAGAGAGCCATCTTTTGGTACTTACTGTCTTTGTTTTATAGTCTTCTTTAATGAATTGTTCATAAACACCATATCATATTAGTGGTTTTGGATTAAATAATGACTTTAGGGTAGGCGTAATAAGCTGCAAAAATATGACTTTTATCCATGTCCAAGCAGAATCCAACACTGTCACTCCGGAATTGGAGCAAAGTGGCACTGAAGAGTGGTGTGTGTTGCACGTCGCACCTCACAAACATCGTGCATAACGGTGCAATATGGAATCTTTGGATTTTCTTCCGAGTTTAGACAAGCCAGCTACCCCCTACCAAACTGGGGAGGGTGAAGGCTATCACATGATTCCTTCAAGACTCACAAAGCCAACCAACCGCATCATTGATGCTAATGGAAGAAGAATGTTGCTGTGGAAAGTGTAACAAAGTATTAGGGGAAAAACAGCACATACAACTAACTTCTCTAATCAGTTGGTCTTCTCTACAGGTTCACCCTGGCTCCTGGACTCCACCCAGACTGGATGCTGATGTTATGTTTTGTTCATACACATTTGACAGTGACGGTGACTCTAGGATTGCTGCTTATCCCAAAGGTGTTTCGTTTGTACACGTTGCGTTTTTCCGCCCACTCATATTTGCATTATGAAATGTTTAAACTAAACCTTGCTGGTTTTGCTGCAGTTTGTGTTCACTGGTACTCACAGGCAGGACGACATCGCCACTGAGGCCTACGAGGACGAGCTGGACATGGGCCGATCCGGCTCCTACTTGAACAGCAGCATAACTTCTGCCTGGAGTGAGCACAGTTTGGACCCTGAAGACATAAGAGTGAGCTTACCATCATCTTTCTGATTCTTTGACTATATTGCAAAGCTGAATTTAAAGGAGACCTCATCATCACAATGGTTGTTTGGTCCTTAGGTAGTTCAGACCAATGGTATGATCAGAATAGGAAAACATTAGGGTAAATTGGAATAAAGTTGGAGTAAGACGATTGGCGCCAATCAAACAAGCAGGATAGTTGGAATCTATTAGTGCTTTCTGATACTACTGTTAATTGTCTCAAGCCTACTCTACAAATTTCCATCAGTTTGGTTTGGATGAACTTGTTTTTAACAGGGTGCCATGTTTGGGGTACAGCTAAACAGTGTGTTCAGAGTTTATTCAGTTTAATGGAAATCTTTGCACTCGAACATAACCAACATTCAAGCAGGGCTTTAAAACCAGATATACTGTTACTTTGTATTGGGTTATTAATTGCCTGGTTTGTTTTGTGCCTAGGAGGAGCTAAAGAAGCTTTATGGCCAACTAGAGATCTATAAGCAAAAGAAGATGATGGCAAATAACCCTCATCTCCAGAAAAAACGCAACTCCAAAAAAGGCATTGGACGTTCGCTTATGCGGCGCATCACAGAAATACCCGAGACAGTGAGCCGTCAGTACAGTCGGGAAGACAGGGACGGGAGCGAACACGGCAGCAATCGCAGTACCCTACGTAGAAACCCATTTGAATCTTCCCATAGTGGAAAAACCAGAGAGGACTCTCTAAAGAGTAAGGTATTCTCCTTGAAAAGATCCCATAGTTATGACCATACGCATGACCAGGTGGGGAACGCGAATGGTGTTCCGGCTGATAAAATAGACAACTGTACAACGGAGTTGTCTCTGCTGGACACTTTAATGGGGAGAAGGTCTGGAAAGAAAAATCCAGAGGCACCGAAGGTCGAACCTGCTGAATCTGCAGAGTCAGTGCCACTTGTGTGCAAGTCTATCAGTGCACACAATCTTGCAGCAGACAAGAAGCCTATGCATCTCCGGTCCTCGATGATACAGAAGTCTCTGAGTGTCATAGCTAGTGCCAGAGAGAAAACCATGGGGCTTGCAGGGAAAACCCATAGTGTTGAGGATGCAAGTAAGAAAGGCCTCAAGGCCAGGGACACCAGGATGCTTTCAGAAGTCAACGAATCTCCTGAATGCTTCTCAAAGATGATCATCAGCCAATCTGTCGAGTACACCAAGACCCCAAGCAAAATGGGCATCATGAAGCAGCAAGTGAGCGGAAGTCAACCTTCAATTTGCTCTGAACCAGGGAGAAGCAAGGACCTTTATGACCTTTCAGAGGTTTGCCCCTGGGAAATGGAAGATTTGCCCATTCTATCAGAGGGGAAAGCTCAGAAGCATGTTTCCATTGCCCCAAGTGAGACTACCACGATTCATGAGAGCAGCTCTAAAAGTGGAAAGTCACAACACAAACAAAGGATGGTGGTTCCATCACCATCAAACCGCCACCGCTCCAAAGATAAGAGTACCAACAGAGAGGAAGGGGGTGACAAGAATGATGGGAGGAAATCCAAAGCACCGCTTAACCTGACTGCTTACAAAGCAGAGGTCTGCCCTTGGGAATTTGAGGATCCATCCTCCAAAGGAGTCGAGAGTCTTGACAGGGCTAGTCGCAAGAAAAGTGTGACTCCGACAGACGGAAAGCCCAAAATCATCCTCTCTGACATCTCCAAATCCACTGGAAGCCTTCTGCAGCCTCCAGCCCTCATGGTGGAGGTTTCTCCATGGGACTATGACCACCCACCATCTCCTAACCAGGAAAAGACCTCAAGCCCCACACATCATTCAAAGAGAAGGGACTCTAACTCAAAAAGGAAAGGTTCTTGTTCATCAAAAGGGAAGGGGAAGGATAAAGAGGATGATTGCCAAAGATCCAAAAGCAGGGAGAGGCGAAGCTCTTCCAGTAAACCCTCTGAGAAACGCCGTGTCAGCCAGACATCAGACAGTGGCCAGGTTATTGTGACAGCATCTGGTAGAAGGAGAAGTTCGACAAAAGAGGCTGGAATCACCGATAGTAAATGTGCTGAAGCATGCCCCTGGGAAATGGGACCTAGCGTCACAACAAAAGATGGGGACGTCCACAGCAGATCTCAAACAGCTGCACCTGCTGCTAGTAAACTCAACATGGCAGAGGTTTGCCCATGGGATTTCCATGACAAGACTTTATTAGGGAACCATCAATGACACTTTTTCACTCATATCAGTGAAGGTTAATCTCTCCAGATTGAGATGAAGGATGGTGACGTGAGAATTGCCTTATGTTCACTTGTCCCATTATAGTTTTCAAAAGCCTCTGACACTATGTTCTTACATCTTAAAGAATCACCTACTTCCAGCTTGACCTAAATCACCCGGAAAAGTCTTGGAACATCCTTCTTACGCTTCTGCAAAATAAAGGTTTTGAAGCCACTCAAGAAATGAGTGCTTTCACATGTGCACTCTTCAGACGAACTGGTCTCAGTATCGCTTCCAAGTGAATTCCAGTATGAAAGTGATTCGACCAAAAGAGAAAACACTGCACTGATGCACAGAATGTTTTAAACCAGTTCATTTTTCTCCATGACCGGGAAATGTTTGTGATTTTTCCCTACCTGTATTTCTGAACAATGAAAAGGCAATCGTTTTATGACGATGTCTATTTATTTTTTTATAGCGCTACGTGCACGTCAGCCAATGTTTACCGGACGTGAAATGAAATAGCGAATGAAAAGAAAGTATTACATTCCAAATGCGAGTGAAACAAAAATTTGCACAAGTGTTACGTTGGGTTTAAACACTAAACAAGCCCTAACTCTGATGTTAGGGTGTTGTAAAGTGCTGTTTTATTAACGGATAACAAATTCACAAAATCGCTTCACATGGATTCTTGATTTAGGATGAAATTGCGTAACAACGAAGGAAGAGGGAATCACAAAAAAAGCAAATACTTTTACTAATTCCGTGCACGACATACTGTACGTTTTGATCTGTTGAACATATAGAAATTTTTAACCTAACATGTGCAATTAATTAGAAATTATTAACACACGTGACAATCGTCTGTTTCTTCAACAGGAGAGCACCACATGGTTTTCTGCATGGATGAGTGGCTTGTTTGCGTTATTGTTGATATCGTTTTCCTCCCACTTGAATCCCGTAGTGTTGTGATTTTGCATCAGTACTCTCTGCTGTAATAACACGTCGTCACTCGACTGGATATTTATCTCTGTATCCTATGAAACAGTGTTCCAGTGGTTTCTGCATGACCATGAAGAAATAGTCCCTGTTTTTTTTTTTTGTCTTATGAAACGCCCTGGACGACAAGACGCTTCCCTGAGCAAGAGCAAGCTGTGACGTCCAGCCTGCGATGTTTCTACTGTACCTTTATATCGTGCTTGTCTGTGATGGCATGTACAGAAAATACCTCCAGCCTGCAATAAACATTTCATGTTCAGATGTTAATAGCATGCCTGGCGAGTCTGTTACCTTTACCTCATTCCATTCTAGAAATCATTTACTTTTCTTTCCTCATCTAGGAGTTACTTTTATTGTCTCCACTGCTGTTCTTCATAGCCTAGCTTTACCGATTAAGCACAGATTAATCAGTAGTTGCTTCCAGGCAGTTTGTAATTAAAATGCATTTTTTAAAAATATATTAAAAAAAAATATACCACAAGCTCTACAACATTTCAGAAAAGTGTACCGTGTCGTGTTATCGCGATGTCGAAACGATATCGTCGTATTGCCCAGCTCTGTGTATACAGGGGTTAGACAATGAAACTGAAACACCTGTCATTTTAGACCACAATAATTTATTAGTATGGTGTAGGGC
>JAOUQY010000044.1:16562497-16575467 GCA_028566355.1 Doras micropoeus | reverse complement strand
AGATAGATAGATAGATAGACAGATAGATAGATAGATAGATAGATAGATAGATAGATAGATAGATAGATAGATAGATACTGTAGATAGATAAACAGACATTTACAAACATTTATTATAAAGATGAAGATAAATTAAAATGTAATAAACAGAGCGCTACAACGCTAAAAGTGATAATAAACGAGCTCTTACACCGAAGTTAACCCGCGGTCCCGGATGTGTGGAGATCAAAAGCTCTTTAATTACGCACGAGCCGCGATGAAGGAACCACAGCTGTCCAGATGCTGAAATCAGTCCAGATGTTACACAGTAGCATCACGAGGTCATCGCAGGGACAGATTCTTTTCACAAAAGAATGATATAAAATTAGCTCGTATAACAGCGAGAGGCATAAAAAGTGGAATAGTTATATATATATATAATTGTATTGTTTTAGACGCTCTATATAGCTGCTGCAGTTTACTGGAACTAAAATTATAATGCTGGATAGGCCACGCCCACAAGTCAACCTACAGGAAACACGAGGGACACTCACATTCAGAAGGACGTCGCTTGTGCTGCTTTTAGTTTGTAGCTTGTGGGCGTGGCTCCAATTTTGCAGACAAACACCACCACTGCTGGATTAGCTACACGTAAGAGTCGTGTACCAAATGACTCTTGGATGTGGAATACCTCAAAAACAGCCCCTCTACCTTCACCTTCACCTGCAGATGAGGTCCAGGTCTTCTCCATTCCTTCTTCTCTTTTCTTTTCCAGAGAGGTTTTATTTTTTAATGTGAGCGTTTGTGTGTTTTACATTAGGACCAGGATGGGACGCGATCCATCCTCACCATTCCTGAGCGTATAGAGTATCTTCAGCGTGATGTCACACGCAGCGCTAATGCGCACCAAATGAGATGTTCTGTAGCACATGGAATACAGTGTGCATAAATTTTTTTTTTTGCAAACTACTTTCAGTACATCAACAAGATGAAAGCGTATGTTCTTCAAACCTTCTACATCTCAGCAGGAGATAGAATAACTCCGGATTGTTCAGGATGTGTAAAATCACAACACGGTTCATTAATACAGACTGCATAATTAATCCAACGGATGCTTGATGTGCGGTTTTGCTTCGGCTCATAAGACTCATTCCACCGACACGATGTCCTTCTGGTCCTCAACCAGAAACATCTGCTCCTGCACAGCTGCATTCAATTCTCACCGTGTTTATTACTCCTCCGTACTGCTGCCTCCAGACGCTCTGAGACTCCAACACACATCCAGACAGGAAAATATTAAAAACAAATCACGCCACTGTCTTTGGCAGGATGAAATTTATTAAGGAAATTTATCATATTAGCGAATGTTAAATACACCCAAACAACGATGCTAATGCTAATCCTAATGCTAGCTAACTCTACGTTCACACTAACAACCACCGCTCAGGCTCCTGTGTTCCTTGTAGTCTACACCGAAAACAAAACCTGCTCATCTTTATTTCATCTACATCGCTGACAATAATAAATCTAATCCAGCACGAAAGCTAGGCTAGTTATTTAGCCCATCCTAGCGACGCATAGTGATCGCTAACAAGTTAAAACATGCTAGAATGTGTAACCTGGCCAGAAGATGGAATTGCTACTTCCTGTGTTTCTACTCATACATATCCCTATTTTTAGCATGCTACAAAAATGTATTTACAATGGAAATGCTAGATATATGACTATTATTAACAAGCTAAAACACCCTCAAACGTGTGACCTGCTAAATTCACGCTGCAATCCAGAGGATGGAAATGCCACTTCCTGCATCATGGACAATCTGATTAAGGCGTCCACGCACACAGTCCACCGTGACATACATTTCAGTGCCGTTTTGCACTGGGAATGATACCCTGAGCCCTAAGCTAGCCCACTTGCTCCCTTCTGACATCTGACCTCCGAGATGGCGAGCGAGGACACTTGGCGATGATCCCTGCTGAACCAAAGTGAGTTCAATCATGCTGCAGGAGTGAATTAGCCTCAGGTCCAGAGCAACGCTAGCTGTTCCTGCTTCCCGGAAGATGAAATTGCGATGTGCATGCGGCTCGTTTGTGCTAGCTAGCGCTAGTTGTGCCGCTGCCGAGGATGTTTGGTGAAAAAACAAGGGCTTGTTCCTTACAGCACCGAAGGGAAGACCTCTTTTGGATACGCTAGCTGATAACGCGGAAGACGCAGAGGAAGGGATCCACATCAGACTTAGCATGCTAATCCCAGTGTCATCGCAGAAGTAGCGCACGCTGCACTGTGCTGGTGCTAGGATTTCGAAAGTGAGTGTGTCGCCAGCGTCCACTGCAGCGGCAGCAGAAAGAGATATGGACGTGTCTCTGTAGTGAACACCTGGCTTGAAGACTTGAGCCAGTTCAACATTGCTTCCATTCTGGGTGACGTATGCTAGAAGAGAGAATCCCTCTGATATGCAAGCTTGACCCATCGAGTAGATTGCTTGTTGCAAGACAAATTTTACCGTGCCCTTTTCTGTAAAGCGTATGCCACGATTGTCGTGGCTCAGAGTCACCATGTAGGGATCTGAAATGGAAGACATACGAAAGGAAGGCCGGTAGTCGGTATGGAAGTGCACTGAAGCCACAGTCTGAGCAGTCATGGCTACAGCACCTGTATCATGAGAGAGCCAGAGCAAACTAAATGGTGCCACAAGGCCATTTTGAAGGTGCACCTTCCCATTTTCTCCATTACAATGATTGCTAGGGCTCTTGAGAAACAGGGACAGTGTGTGACCTGGATCCACAATGGTCACCCCAGTTACACTGACACTCTGGAGGGACTTCCCTTCCCTTGGCTCCATGCGCACTCCGCTTAGGTCCCTACCTTCATCCTCACTGGAATTCAACCTCAAGACTGCTTGGACAAAACTACGGCATCCATGCCTCAAAGCTAGGTTATGGTCAACCCAGGCAAGTCCATGCTGATGCAGAACTAACCAATTGTTGGTGCAAGAAACAAATGCCCCATCACTGTGCCCTTGGATGCGCAACTGCATGTTGGGAAAGTCACTATCTTGGATCATAGATACCTCCCCAGACCAGGCAAGGGATAATCTGGTCTCAGAGGAGCTGGAACAAATGGTGTCCCTCATAGCTGTGCAAGGAGACGCCGTAGTCTGGGAGTCACATTCCGAGCAAGCCTGGCATTCCTGAAGCTTGGAATTGTAGAAATAAGAATGACCACACATTCCAGCAGCCGCGTCTTTCTGTGACATTCCCGTACATCGGAATCCACCTGTTTTGAAAAGGGAATTGTGGGGAAGACATAGTATTATTTGCTAAGAATATCAAGAAGCAAGGCTGATTTGAGATTTTGGTCTTCCACAATTCCCAAATTTAAACCTTTTCTTAAGACTCACCTGGCATGTTGAGACACTGGTTTTGGTCACCACATAAGTCCTGCATCTCCAAGCATTCATCTCTGTCCTGTCAGACATATACAGTTGGCAAGAGATGACCTGCTTAGTGAAATTTTAACAAATGAGGAAACTATAATTGGTACTGCAGACTAGCCTTGCATTAACAAATAAGTAAAAGTAAGCACCTGACACATCCTGTCAGCATGAATGGAGCACTGGGACACTAGAAAAAATCCTGGAGGACAAACGGTACACTTCTCACATCTTGGCCATTCCCCACTAAAATCGCAATACTCATTCGCTTGACAGGAGCTGCAACCAGGCATCTGTCTTCCAACCTCCATCACACTCTCTTCCATGTCCACCTTGGGTATAGTATAAACCTCCCCAGTGTGTGTACTGATCTCAGACCTAAGACTGCCCAGATGGCCTTCTAGATCTTTGTATTGCGCCACCTTTCTGAAGTTGTCCATAACCAGGTGGTAATGCACCTTCACTTGCTCCATCTGCTCAAAAATACTTCGCTGTTGGTTCAGAATTTCCTTCTGTTGGGCCAGCAGGATGCTCTGCTGCTCCTTCAATCCAGTCTGGAGATGTCCGACCTCATATTGCTGAGCCCGGAGCTCCTCCACAAGCTTCTCCTGCCCCTTCGCCAAGTGAATCTGCAGCACCAGGGCATCCTCGTGGGGGACTTCGTTAGAACCTGGGCAGTTTAGCACGAGTAACAAGGAAGGTATCTTAGAACTTCGAGTATTTGCATATTTATGTGCTTACCATTGATATACATAAGGCTGTCACAGAGGCTGCTTTCAAACAAAATCTCAACAAAATGGAATCGAGTGGTGTCATTTTACCCAAAGCACCTTGGTTTCACCAAATTTCACCATGTAATTATATTATATTGTTAATCAAGTCTAAGTCATTTACATGTGTATTCGTATTTCAAAGTAAATTGAAACAGTGTTGTCTTATGTGTTTCTTTCAGATCAAGTGCCTATCACATTTGGTCAAACCTTTTGCAGCAAACATTCAGACTGAGTGGGAGCAGTTCTGCAGAAGCGGTTGGGATTTCTCAGATTTTCTGTGGGAGGGGTTGGGATTTGTCTATAATAGACTGTGTGACAGTGCTCTCCATCTTAGACTATACAACCATGACCCTCTTACGACCTGCGATTATACAATTATTTTACCACATGCAATTTTCATAAAGTTCGAACCCAGCTTTTATAGAGGCGGGGCCTAGGGAGGTGTAGTCATTCCAAACAGCACTACAAACAGAGCAATGCCACTTGTACGCAACAGCAGCACCCATAAAGAACCTTTACAGCAGGGTGTCCAGTCTTATCCACAGAGGGCCGTGTGGGTGCAGGTTTTCCTTCCAACCAAGCACGAGCCACCACCCATTCCACCTGTTTTTAATCACTGGATCTAATCAGTGGATCTTGGCTTTCAGTAGTGTGAGGCTTCTGCTTGGTTGGAAAGAAAACCTGCACCTACACCTGCGGCCCTCTGTGGATAAGACTGGACACTCCTGCTCTACAGTGTTCAGCTACACTGTGATGTCACTAAAGCACTGAATACACACAGGATTTTGGCTACATTCATATCACCATGGTGAAGTGATACTAATCCATGACACAGACAGTGTGCACAAAAAAACTGATCTTTGCAAATTAGAATCACTTTTATGTTTAAGGACTTAAAGGAATTTGATTCTTCACCAAAATATTCCTCTTTAAAATCATGCTCGAAAATAATTTCTAAAAGTGAATAAAACTAAGCACAGCTTCCTTCAATTCAGAAATTCAGAAGATTTCTGAACCCTCTTCTTCTCCTTACCTGCTTTGACATCACATGCGAGCTGAATTCCATCCTGTGTTCCGAACTCCCGCGGCGCGCGCTCTTTTCCGTCGCGCGACTGCGTGGTCTGAGCGCACTGCTCGGAGTCAGCGCAGCCGTCGCGTGCTCGTGCTTGAGCTTGCGCTTGCGCTTGCGCTTGTGCTCGTGCTCGTGCTCGTGCTCGCGCCTCCACCGTTGCACCGTCGCTCCTGGCGTTCTCCTGGCGCGCGCCGACAGACGGTGGGATGATGGTGTACGGCACCGCCGGCCGCCTCAGCGTATCCGCGCGACCCGAGGCGCCCCGCGCTCCTGTGCACGCGACCACGCAGATCGCGAGCCACAGACGCGTTGAGATGGGTGCCATTAAAAGAAAAACACAAAACAAAACAAACAAAAACCGGTTTAGGAATCCTCGCGCATCCCGGAGTTACGTAGCGTTATGCAGTGCCCTATACCACTACATAACACCTAATATAAGTACCAGTGCCAGCACCGTGTATCAGCACGCTAGAGAACGTTCCACGGTGTGTGTGTGTGTGTGTGTGTGTGAGTGCAGGAACACTCCATATGTCATAGAGTTAATTGACACCAGGTTTCTCCCTCCAGCTCCTGTTCGTTTTAACCCCTGACTCTCCACCTCATCTCGCGCTCCCGGAAAAAAAGCTACGTTACCACCCGGTGCACTTCCTTGTCCCTGGTGTAGTACCTTTAACTTTTCCTTTCATATGCGTTCTGTGTATTAAAGTGTGTGTTTTTAAATCTGGAAAAGAGGATGTAGTGACCTTTACAATTATTTTAGTTTTTACTGTAAAGCTTTATATGAAGGTCTACACTGTGAGCACCTTTCTAGGTAAAACATATGATGAAGGTGTGGATCGATGAACCGACTCAATGAACCGATTCATTTGAACCGACTCATTAGCAAACGAGTCACCACGTTTAAAAGAACACGAAGACACTGCGACATACCGGACTGTACTTTATTATAAAAACCGCTGTACATCAACTGAGGAGAAAAACAGGTTTTATTTATGTACAAGGTGATGAGACAGAGGAAGAGAGAGCAGCTGACGGCGGAGGTGATGAGTCGCTAAGACTGCGGTCATGTTTCCCACAGCACCGAGTCAATCACATTCTTCTATTAAGTTAATATAAAACCCAAACCAAACGTCAACAACAGTCTACAAATTCATGCTGTGCTTCCTGATAACTGAGAATAAAAACTATTCGCATCCGAGTGAAAAAAGAGTTTACCACTAAAAACCACAGCGTCCTTATTATTAGCGACGTCAGCATGCTAAGTAGCTTTTCAGTAGGAGCTAATTAACTTTACTAGTTAGCTAAAGTTACTGTCTGACGCAACAAAAATACACCAGCAAGCTAGCTGGCTGATGGTCCGAACCAGCGTCTAACCTTTGGCTAATTTTACAGAGCGTAAACCAGTATTCAGTGTCGCTAGCAAACTAGCTAACATGACACTCTGTTAAAGAGAGCTAACATCTCACTAGCTACTATATTGTGTAAACCATTAGCTAGTGTTTTTCGAAACCTAGCCAACATGAGACTGTTATGGTGTGTAAACAATTAGTCAAGTTCCGTCAAAAGGTTTCTATTTTCACCCGGGTGCAAATAAGGCAACGCGACTAATAAAGATTTAGATAATAAATGATTGATATGACGGGATGAAGATTAGCGTAATCCAGCCTGAAGAATGAACGTTAATATGTCCATTTTTCCAGGTCAGCAATAATAAACGTCTCCTAAATGAGCAGTGCCACTGTTTGACCAGCGTCTGACTGAATTAGCCATATGGTACTGAAACAGGAACGTTTAACATTAGTGTGTAGCCAGACTAAGTACAACATAAATCTAGGCAAGAGACTCTCTAGCTGTTAGCAGTCATGTTACATTAAAATAAAGCTACCTACAAACCGTGAAGCACTTGATGGCAACAGTAAATAGCTACTGTTTTTTTTAAAAAACAATTTGGCTAGCTTGCTAGTCAGCACAACTGTACTCATTTGCCATGTAGCATCGTGTCATATAGTCACTGGATTAAAAAAATGTTTGTGGCATCATGTCTTTAAGAGTTGTTAGCGAGTTTATGTGGTTGGTTGGAAGATTTCTTAATAAAATGTATCATGCTAAAAAAATCGCTCATGCAAGAAATTCCTGCCTTTGAAATTACGGACCAGGGAAGTCAGGATATCCGAAGTCAGAAATTTTAATTTCCGTCTGGGAAAGTCAGGGGAACCTCGTTAACCCAGGGTTTAAATTTCAAGATGGCGCCTCTGTGCATCAACCGTAGTGAAAGCTGTAGTAATATACTGTTTAGTAGCACGTCTGTTTTTTCTCATCAAATCATCCAACTTCTATCTGTGGACACGTTGTGACGTTGTGACGTTGCACGTATGTGTTATTATCAGCTGGCATGGCTAATGGCGGCTAGCAATGGCTAACCTGGCTAGAACTGGCATTCTGGCTTCCTGTACTGGTCAGCTTGGGTGTGACTTCATTCATTCCCAGCTCCGACTTCCGAGGTAACTGGAATGCAGGATTATCTCCGCCACCCCCCCAGCCAGAACAGAGTGGCTTAGCTGTAACTAGCTAGCAAAATTTCTAGCCGTAACTAGCTAGCTAGCTAGCATTGCTTTCCAATGACCTACCTTGCTAAAGTTACATGAACGGGCAATTATAGTACAGATGAAGTACCTGGCTTGCTGAACACAGCAAAACGAATGATACGGCTCTGAAATGTAACGGCAGCAGCCCCATGACAGCAACATACGAGGAATTAAAATGCAATGTAGGCTAACACTGCAGGCAAAATGGAGCGCAAGCGACCTGGTGGATCGGCCAGATTATACTGTAAATCACGACATTCAACCACGTCTTCGCTGGCGTACAGGAAGAGCTCGGCAGTACATTAAAATAAAAACTACCACGTTTGTTTTGTTTTGTTTTTTTTCACGCTGACGAAACAGGCACAATAACACGCACTAGTCACAACCGACAGGTTCCATACAGTACTGTATGTACAAAACACGTCCAGAAACCCGAATCAGGACGAACCGAACACTGCACGTCATAAATACTTAAATAGGTCGGACAAAAACATTCCTAAGTTAGCGTTAGTCAGCGTAGTGCATGATGGACTCCACGTAGTTGCCAGGAAACAGGCCAGTGACGCCGTTGCACACGCCCTCGAACCAGCCGTCGTCGTTCTTCTTGATGATGTAGATGATGGCGCCTTCCATGAAGGACAGCTCGTCATCCTTGTCCTTGGTGTAGTCGTAAATGGCCACCACTGAAAAAGGGGAAATCAACGTTGGAGCAGATTCGTGCCTCCACATGGAACTGGAGATGAAAACTCCAAAATGGCGTAGCGCGCTGCTGATAATTGGTTATTATGATATCCGATACAATACTCTGTGCTGTATTATAGAGTTAGCTAGGAAAGTAGCTAGTTATATTAGCCTGCTACGTGATTGATGAAGCCTAGCCGAGTTTGTAGGAAGACACCCACCCTTTTCTATGTAGGACTTTGGGGCCCAGTGAGGGTCTCCGTCTGCGTACGGGTCATTGTACTGCACTAGCGCGGCGTCCTCTTCCTCATAGTCAACAGGGGGCGGAGGAGGGGGCGGAGCCGATTCCTCAAACATGGGTGTGTCTTCGGGGAGCGGCGGTGGAGGAGGGGAGGGACTATCTGAAACTGAGGAGAAAGAAACCAAAGTAATGTGTCGAAGTATTACATTATAGCAGCTACAGCGTAAATAGTCGTCTGTAAAGGCCTTACTGTTCTCCTGAACTCGGGCCACAAATCCAGTGAGAGGAATCTGGGGTGTGAGCTGCGCCACAGGAGGAGGCGGTGGGGCCACGGAGACTATAAACACACACACGTACATTATTAATATATTACAGACTTATCTGCTAGTAGATATATTAATAATAAGATAACCAGTGTGTCAGATTTACCTGGAGCCGGGGGGTTTTGGGGGTACGTGGGACCGCCGTTGAGGTGCGACTGGGGCACGGAGAACTGGGACGAGCTGGACGGGGCACGGCGGTACGTACCAGTCGCGGACACCATGGAGGCGGAGGACGAGGCGCTGGAGGAGGTGTGCCTCGAGATCTGCCGAGAAATAGTCCCGAACTGAGACATCGGAACAGGACCCAGACCTGGACCTGGAGGTACCACTGGCAGCAGGAGAGAGAAAACGAATAACAAGGTAGACATTAAAACACACAGCAGGACAAATTCCATCTAGTTCTGTTACTGAAAGAACAAGCGGCTGTCAGTGACGGCTAACAAGAGATCCTCATCTTCACCACACTTCTAGTCTACAAAGCTTCGGCTTTCCTTTTCTTGCATCTTTAAACCATGCAGAAGGTTTGACCCTGCTGTCATGCTAATCGTGTCATTTTAGCCGTGTGTCGAGTTCCAAAAACTAATTAGCTGCTGAACACATAGTCTGATACTCAACATGAACAGAGAGTATAGCATCTAACGGCTCTACTAACTCGCTAACCTGGTGCCATGCTAGGAGGAGAGGGTGTCGGGACAGCCAGAGGAATTCCCACACTGTTCCCGCTGTTCTCCCGTCCGCCGCTACCGCCGCTGCTTCCGCTGCAGAGAAGAAAGGTTATCATTGCTAACAATGTTTCTTTCAATTGGAGTGTGGAAAAAATGTCCAGATAATTATTATTAACTTATTACCTTTATTTTTTATATATAATGGTGGGAATGATTCAGATTTTCCAAACATAATAATAGTAATAATAATTCTGCACTTTCCAATATTTTCCTTTAAAATGTCATTCTCATGATGAGAAATGATAAGAATATTGCTTCACTTTCATTTTAATACTTACATTTTTCATGCATATTAACTGGGCTGTTTAAAAACAACCTCGGAAACGTTCACAGCTCGCAGTTTTCCAGTGAAAAGTTTTCTCGCCCGCTTTCAGTCCCAGAGAATAAAGGACTCGTGCGGAGGAGGAAACGAGATCCGCGGCCAGCGAGGGTCCTGAAAAGCCCCGAGATCACTGACAGACAGCCGCGATTGGACACGCTAGGGGTGCCAATACTTATCACGCTGACGGCTATTCAGCGCGTCACACCACGCCGAGGCTTGGAGCGCGGGTTCATTATCATTCAGGACGCGATCGTCCCACTCGGAGAGGAGAAACAAAAGATATGATGATGATGATGATGATGATGATGATGTTCAGAGCACTGGGACCGCTGACATCACTTGAATCAACTGAGTCAATAAAATGAAGTTTTGTAAGAGGTCCTGATTTACTGCGAGGTTTAGCATGTGCTAATTGTGCAGCGCTGCTGAGTTCTGGATTCTGATTGGCTAGAACCTGATGATTAATTTTCTATCATCGTTTCTATAGTAACAGCTCACTCATAGGAACTTGTACTTAAAATACAAATAACAGGTGTAATTGTCGATGTGGGTATTTTGTCTCGTGTGTGTGTGTGTGTGTGTGTGTGAGGTACCTGTGTGTTCGGGGTCTCTGGTTGACCGATGCTGTGCGTCCTGGGCTGCTCTGGCCACTGAGCCTCGCCGGACTGGTCATGTAGTCATTTGGCACCACGGGAGGTTTCACAGGCTCTAAAGTCTTATAGGGTGTGTTTCTCCTGTAACACACACACACACGCACACACACACACACACACACACACACACAGCAACATTAATATTATAATTCATTAAAGTTCAGCACTGTTGCGTTCCTCCTATGTACATTATACATTATCGTTTCTATAGCAACAGCTCATTCACAGACTGATTTTTTTAATGTAAGGAGTCTCCAGTGTCAGCGCTGTAGTTAGTCAGTAGATATACTGTAAAAAACTATAATGAAGACCGCGTACCCCAGGGTGCCCCGCCCCGCCATGGGCGGGCTTGGAGGCTTCTGCGTCGGCGGATTGGTCCGTGATAAAGTCCCGCCCCCGGACCTGGCAGGCTGACTGTTCCCTTGCTGGAAGAACAGAACGGAAAGAGTGAACAAACCCGTCTATACAAACAGCAAGCGTAAAGGACTGAACTCTTACACGGAGCTTACCTTCGCTTTCAGCCACTGAGCGCGTGGGGTGAGAAAAAAGCACAGGGTTAGTTTTACTTAACGAGGAACGTTTAGCGAGACAAAACGCCTTTTAATGATGGACGTGACATAATAAAGCACGAAGCCAGAGGCGGCTGAAAGGTCAGAGCGCGCTGGAAATACAATTAAGAGATAAACACGTAAATGCCACGCCGGGCGTCTGGACGGCCGACCGACACGAGTCGAAAAAAAGGAATTTACTTCCACCGCTGGATCAACAGAAGCATAAGAGTTACCAAGGAGAACCTTTAGACATCTAGAACCGTTAATCGTGCTGAGAGAGTTCTCCATTTTTGTGTTAGTGTTAGTTCTCGATTCATTTTATATCCTGTGTGTGTTGTGAAGTCTTTCCATGCGTCGTCTTAAGTCTAACCCTAGTTCTCTGTGTTTCTTTGCTCCGTAATCTCCTGCTCTAGACCCCGTTTACCTTTTCTGCTTGGCTTTTCACAAACACGCGCCCTGTATCTGACATTCTGATGCGTAATGGAAACGTTTTTGGCGGATCAGCGCCAGCTCCGGTGGGAAGTGCGGGAGTGAAATGTTCGGCGTTTATAAAGCACATTAACCCAGTTGGGGAAAGTGAAATTCTTCCGGCACTGACCTTGACGCCGTGCCCCACGTCGTCCAGCAGCGTGTAGTCGATGGGCTTCCTGATGTAGCGCACCGGCCGCTCCATGTTGCCGGGGGCGATGATTTTGTGCGTCCGGGACGTGTTTTTGTTTGTGGTCAAAATGCCGATCTCTCGCCGGGCCACCTTTTCTTTGTGGATGTCCACGGTCTGCACGACACGCACACAGACAGACAGGTGTGTTTACCGTATAAAAGCCATCGAGGGAAGGAATGAAGTAAAAAGTAATACTGAGAATGAAAACAGACATTTAGTGGTTCTGGGTTTTTCTGAGGTATTATAAATTTGCAGCCAAAGTGCTGTTGTGTATTTAGAGGTCAGCCCTGCTTTTTTTTCTTTCTTTATCCTTTACTTGCACCACTTCCTGATTTCTGGGACAAACATGGCCGACCTGGGAGATGTGATTGACGGAGGACTCCATGCGGCGCAGCTGAGACGCCTGGATGTCCAGCAGCTGCAGCACGTTGTTGGCCAGAGCGTTGATCTGATAGGCCACGCTGGCCAGAGACTGGGTGGTGTACGCTTTAGTCTCCTCCAGGGCCTTCTTTTTATCCTGAGCCTGCAGACCAGACAGAGAGAGAGAGAGAGAGAGAGAGACAGACAGACAGAGAGAGAGAGACAGACAGATAGAGAGAGAGAGAAAGAGACAGACAGACAGACAGAGAGAGACAGACAGAGAGACAGACAGATAGAGACAGAGAGACAGACAGATAGAGAAAGAGAGACAGAGAGAGACAGAGAGAGACAGAGAGAGAGAGGTATAGCGAGAGAGAGACAGAGAGAGAGGTATAGAGAGAGAGAGACAGAGAGAGAAGTATAGAGAGAGAGAGACAGACAGACAGAGATAGAGGTAGAGAGAGAGAGAGAGAGACAGAGACAGAAACAGTGTGACAGAGAGTGAGAGAGAGAGAAAGAGGGAGATAGAGATAGAGAGAGACAGAGAGAGAGAGAGAGAGAGAGAGAGAGAGAGAGAGAGAGAGAGAGAGAGAGAGACAGAGAGAGAGA
>JAOUQY010000044.1:16471991-16488662 GCA_028566355.1 Doras micropoeus | reverse complement strand
CAATTGTAAGGCTTATTACTCAATAATGACTACAAACATGAAGGAACACATTACAAGTTAATTAACCAAAGTTAATTCGAATAAATCAAAAATACTCGATACTCGATTCACCAACGACTATGACGCATAAGGACTAGGTGAACAAAAATGATCAAACTGAATATCACTGAATCAAAACTGACGTCTTTGCACTGCACTTCTTCATACCTCCGTTTTCTGATTTCTGCGAGAGTTCAGAGATCTTCCACAGAATCTTCTGGGTTTCAGGGTTCCTGAGGAGAAGAAATTGCTTAGTTCAACCAGATTACTTATGGTGTAGATTAATTAGCCGTGTTGGCATAACTGTACAGGGATCAAAACAGGATTAATCACAGATCCTCACCATGTGGCAGGAGGAAGCATGGCCTGCAGTTTGGTAACACCTCCGTCCACTGGCACCAGGAAGTGGATGTTGGTGAGGGGTGTAGGGTTGGCCATGGCCTCTGCATTGTATTTGTAGTCTATCCTGAGGTCAGTGCTGTTAGCATCGCCACGCCAGCTTAGTGCCAGGTTCAATGGAGTCGACTGGATGCCCCGTGCTGACACCTGGACAAGAAAACCTGGCAAATCTCACCTTTTGACCAGTCAGAAACTAGACTTCAAGTGCTATGGTATAACTGGGTTATTTTCTTGTTTAAAGAAAAACAGTTTGCAACACCTAGATTAGATTAGCTGTTGATAATTGATGATATAAAGTGGCCCACCTGGTACTTCAGCATATCCACATTGTAGTAGGTAGCCTGCGGTCGTTGGTCAGCCACCTTCTTGAGATGAGCCATCAGGTTGGGCATGTTCACACGAAACTCTTTACAGTTGGAGACGGCGGGCATTGGATCACTGTGCAGAAGTCATTGTACAGTTCACTGTGGACTATTATAACCCAAATATATCACAAATTTTCTTAGCAATCTTAGCAATCTCAGCAAAATGCAAACAGCTGAGGCCTTTCCCATTGCCTATAGTATCAGAAGCTTTAGCAGGAATCTGAGAAGGGAACAGTGGAACATCTTTCACACTGCGAGAGATCATCTTTCCCTGTGGCCCCTCTTTAATATAAAATAATATTCCCCAACCTCTGAAATTATGGACATTGATTTTACCAGCAGAGGAGCTGAGGGTTGGGGAGGACCTGCTCCAGACAGCTGTAATGACTGATGGTGAAAGTCAGCACCGGAGGACTTGGTTGGTTCGAGAAATGTCTTGTGATGCCTGCTGGGAAGGACAGAACCATCTCTCCAGTTATCTTCACCACACACCTGCAGAGACACAGTGAGAAATAGTTGAGATTAAGGAGTCAACATGCATGAATTAGACATGTTCACGCTGTGATTCAAGCGGAATTGTTCCAAGTAGTGCATACTTGCTGGGGTCGGCTCCTTTAAAGTAGGCGCTGATAGTCTCTGTGAAGGCTGCTGCCACTGGGAGAGTGTCCTGAGGACCCATGGTAAGTGGACTTGGTCCTCGGGAGCAGGCTAAAACAAAAGAGAGAACAGCAGATATACTCTTATGCTAATTTAGTCAAAATCAACTGAGTCTCAGGAAGATCAGACTAAAATAGAGAACTTCTTGAGTGCCAGTTCCTGGTTAGTCTAGCCTTAACCTTAAATTCCACATTTTTGTGAAGGTATGTGGTCATCCAAGTCATTCTGAAAATCTAGTAGTAGTAAATAACAATGTTTATCTTGAAGCGCTTTAGCCAATCATCTGACAAGCATCACCAGGCAAAATATGATGACCTGGAGTCCCCAAGCCTCCTGCTCCAGAGCTTTAGCAGCTCACCTGAGACAGAGAGGTTGAACTCTCTGCCAAGCGTTGGTGTAGATGCGGCACTGAGGGAAGTGATAGAAGAAATGGAGGAGCTGCTCTCTGCTCGGGCCAGGGGAGCGAAGGGCGGAGGACTCCATGAGTGGACAGGTGCGCTGAAAGGCCAAGCCTGGGAACCAGCAACACACAAGAATATACCAACATCAGAAAACAACAGTGATGGTCTATTCAAAATCTAAGGATTTTAAAAATATAAATTTGGTGTGTAAGGAGAGAGGAGCATGTCCTACCAAGTCTGCCACGTTTGGTTTGCCAGGGGGAAGTTTGGGTCGAGAGGATGGCCGGGGTGGGAGCGGTGGTATCGGGCTACCTGCTGACAAAGGAGTGCTAGTACGTGCAGGTGATGAAGGCCCTGAAGAATATGAAAAATATTTAACTCACTGAAAGCTTCACACTTTGTCATGGTAACTAAAGATACAGGAAGAGACAATCGTTATGTTTGTAAGCACTATATTCATACACTCTACTGAATTCTGTGGGCTACCAATGTTTTCAATTAAAAACAGCAGTATACTTCAGTGGGTGGTACCTAATATCTTTAGCTTCCATTGTACAGTTTTTCATAAGTTCATAAGCTCTGGATTTACAAAAAATGTCCTTGGGTATGCTGGTGGATAAAGTGGGGGTTATAGGGTACAAAGACTAGTAATTGGGGTGGTAGCCTAAGAGACATCTAATGTACCTTTAGTAAGAGGA
Organism: Doras micropoeus; assembly: GCA_028566355.1. Taxonomy (NCBI): domain Eukaryota; kingdom Metazoa; phylum Chordata; class Actinopteri; order Siluriformes; family Doradidae; genus Doras; species Doras micropoeus. The sequence continues at coordinate 16,486,103 of JAOUQY010000044.1, read as the reverse complement.
ACATTTTTGTTGAAGAAAATTATAATGTATAATTGAACTACTGGTGTACCTTCTGAGGGCATGTTTATACTGTTGGACCACTGGGAACACCCCCAACATACCCAGAAAGAGCATAAGGATTAACAAGATACTATAAGATCATGGAACACTCACGGCTACCGGGCCCTGGTGAGACAACACTCCTGTGTGTGAGCGGGGGCAGTGGTGGTGGTGTGCCACGCAAACCCCCCATTCCAATGTCCTTGGGTGAGGTGGAAATTGAGAGGATTTCCTCTCTTATCCCAAAAGAGTCTGGTGTTCTTCTGGCATCATCTCGCGGCCCTAGAGGAGGTGGCACATAAGGCAGAGGGGGCATGCCAGGGCTGGGTAGAGTGAGAGGAGTAGTCATTGAAAAAACAGACTCTTGGAGGTGGAATATAGAATGTTGGGGCTGGGCTAGATCCTCAGGAGATAGGGAGTCTGGGGAGGAATCTGGGGGTGGAGGAGGAGGAGACTCAGGTGGAGGGATAGGGTGCAGAGGAGGAGGGGACGAGGCAGGAGGTGAAGTAGGCGGTGTGTCCTCAGAAGAGGATGAGAGAGGTGGGGAAGGGGCGGGCTCATCTGGGGGTGGAGGCCTGGAGGTTGTCCCATTGGTGAAACTGATCCAATTGGACTGCAACATCTCTAATCCGGATTTGGGGGTATCCAAAGGGGCAAATACATTGTCCGTGTCAGGAAGAGTAGGCCCCCCTGTAGGGTCTGAAAGTTGAATGTCCTGATAGATAGAAGATGAGCCTTCTCCTCTTACACTTGGAACAACACTGTAATAACCTGCCCAAAAAAATAGTTTTAGTTAAACAGAATTTACCCATCTTAGAGGATTCACAGAAGACTGGAGACTGAAATATAATGCACAGAATGATGTACATTGGCATCTGTGCTGTTGCTTCATTATACCAGACTTAGGGCAGATGTGATCACCACTGACATCTGCTGTGGAGGGTTAAATGATATATCATCAACTGATCAAACTAAAGTGAAGAAGGACTGATTGTACTTTTTAATGTCAAGACCCTGGAAAGACTAGTGTTGGCCTATCTCAAATCTCTGACTAATCTATTCCTGAATCGGAACAAGTACAAAGTACAAACAGGAAGCCTTGAACCCTGTCAATGCTTATATATTATTCCATTGTGGGCCTATTACAGGCCTTGTGTTATGTAAATTAGTAAACACTGTGGAATGCAAACATCCATTCATTCACCAAGGGTGTGACCAAAGACAGTGTTCATAAACGTTCTTCACGTTCCTCATCTCCTGTTTCATTATGGGTGGCTCCATAGCTCAGTGGTTAGAGCACTGGTCTTGTAAACCAGGGGTCGCGAGTTCAATTCTCGCTGGGGCCTTATTTTTGGAGATGATACAAATTAGTATGACAGTTTCAGCTTCTGATGTATGTAATTCAGAATGTTGGGAACTGGAATAGAACACAATAAATGACACTACCTGCTGGAATTTAACATTTCACACTGTGCTCTGCTTCTCTGAACCTGCTTTAACAGCTACATTTTCTAGATCTAGTGGATTCAAGGTGGAGTCTGGGTACCCCAGGAGTCTGTGACACATGGCCAAGGGGGCTGCAATTTCTTTTTATATTATTACATACATGGGACTTATAAACCCTCATTATCAAACAGATCATGTTTACTACTGAGGGCTAATTACCTATTGGGTTGGACACTTCAATCCCTTCATTTTAGATTAGAACCTGGATCACTTTATGAGACGTACATCAGGGTTACCTATATCAGGGTTTGGGGTCAGTAGACCCCAAAAACAGAACACCTTGCCCCTCTTAGGCCTCTTTATTATGAAGCTCCAAACCATGAAAGAACATCTCAAAGCTTTGTTTAGGGTTGATAACCAACCCATGTCCCAACATTTATGATTTAAGTATTAAAAACTGAAATTGCTGGCAAAAAAAGTTGATTAGCTGCTGCTTATGGTCTAGCACTTCTGAGTCCTCTCTGGGTACAGAACTCTTGGTTCTGTGAAGAACGTGGATCTAGAAAACGTAGATGTTGATGCAGTTTGCATCTAAAAATAATTTTCTATCCGAAGTACACACTGAAAGGCAGGAGATTTCACTCTAGAAGGAACATCAGTCGATTGCAAGGCACCATGCACACACACATTCACACCTAGAAACAATTTAGTGTAACCAAGTCTGCCTAGCCACATGTTTTCAGATCATGGGAGGAAACACACAGAGCAAGCTTGGGCTCAGGATGGACCCCACAAACCTGGAGCTGTCTCTAGTTCTGTGGTCTTAAAAACATGTGTGAAGGCCCCAGCGAGAATTGAACTCGCGACCCCTGGTTTACAAGACCAGTGCTCTAACCACTGAGCTATGGAGCCTCAGCAAGAGCAGGCACACCCTTACAGCTTAACAAACTGACAAGAATACATTGCTGGGTGTGAACCAAATTGTTGACATAATAATCACTCTAACTAAACAACAAGCACAGGGCTCCATAGCTCAGTGGTTAGAGCACTGGTCTTGTAAACCAGGGGTCGCGAGTTCAATTCTCGCTGGGGCCTTCATATATCATTTTGAGGAGCAATAAACCAGAAATAAAACCTCATGAATTAACACAGGCTCTGATTTTTCTGATCTAAAAAGCCAGAAGTCACACTAAGGATCAGTCTTAAATTTCTGAGGCATGGCAGAACCTTGAAGAACCTGTGTTTTCCTGATAGTACTTCAGATGTTCTCTGAGAAGCTGGATGTAAGATGTCATTGTTTTAATTGTCTAAAGTTGGGACCTAAAACCGCACTTAGGAGCTAAACCGGAATACAGACGTTCCTACCTGACGATTCCAGAGAGCTGGATCTGTAGCTGGGTGGAGTGGCAGGAATGTTCTTCGGAGGAAGAGGAGGTGGCGCTGCAAGAACAGATTTGTGATTAAACCACAGAGCTGACTTTAACCCAGGAAAAATCTCTATCAGTGCTAATCTACCTCCTGTGGGGAAGTGTCTGTTCATCGGGGAGGTGTTGCGTGGCGTTGATGGACACCACTGCTCTGGCTCTGCTATGAACACTAAATAAAATGAAACAAGACTTGTTCCAAAAAGTAGTAATATGACTAGCAATTAGAGCTGACATGCTACTGAATAAAGGTACACAGAAATGTTCTAACCTTTCGATAATTCTGTACCAATAAGCAATTGGAGTTGCTAAGCCCTAAAGCTAACTGCAGATCACCTAGCATATTATCTTCTGAAAATCGACATGAATGGAATCAGAAATGGTGGCATTTTGGGGTCTGTCAGAGATTAACATGTTTTACTAGCATGATTTGTTCTTGATCAGACTGACCATGTTAGCATTTTGCTTGATGTATGCATTTTTAAGAGTTTGTTTTACCTTCCGAGTTCTGTGCTTCGAAGTTTGCCTCAAACGGAGCACCAAAAAAAGCTGAAGCATTGTCTGATAGCCTTTTGCTACAGAACATCCAGGACAACATAACAATTATTAGAAAGGACTAATGCCAAAATCAATAACTGGCAAACACAATCAATGTTTAAAGTTTGTAGTGTGACCTGTTTATAAATGGCACGATTAGTGATGCGAATCTACATGATAGTTCCTGATAGTACATGATAGCTAACCTTGGTGTGTCAGGACCAGGCCCCGGAGTTAGAGTCGGTGTTGGAGTGGAACGTCTCGGCCTGGCGATCTCCTCACCTGGAGGGACAACCATGAGTATGGTGGAATCCAAAAACAAAATCGTTCTGTGTTTAAGTTAGAAAATTAGCATGTTAAAAACTGAACCACAGGATGTTAGCTTTCAGACATTTCACACTTACTTGAGATAGTTCGTTTGAGTGGACACTGTGAAAAACAAAGCAGCAAAGTAAAAAAGAGTGTCAGCTCAGTGGCTCTATAAATTACTAGCAATTATTTTTCTAGCGATCTCTCCAAACTAGCCTTGTCTAGCTTATTCATTTAAAACAGAGAACAAAAGCTGTCACAAGACATGCCCCCACCTGATGCCTTGCATAATTAGCACGTGGCCAGTTTTATCAAATATGGAGCCAGTTTCTTTGCGCAACCATAACTTTGTACCATAACTGTTTTTGGGCTTACATGGAATAATTAAGTTGATAACGTTCTATACCGTGTGTTCATGTGCTCAGAATATTAGCTAAATAAATGTCACTACTTGAAATTTACAAGTATCTGTATTCGAAGGTGAAAATCCACATCCCCTGATTGTTACATAATGCAAGTCTGCTAGTAGAAACGTGTTTGCTAGAGGTTCTGGCCAAATGACTCATGTTGATGCGGCCACTAGGGGGCAGGTTTGGCCCGCCTCAGAGCGATTGCCACGTGTGCTAATATTCCAGCCACTGTCCTGACACTGAGCCCCGCACAGCTACGACTCTAAAGTGGCAAACTGCAGACTTACCGGGCTGCGCCTCTGTAATTGCAAAGGGAGAAAAGTGACAATCATGAATAAAGATCATAGTATTTAGCTCGATAACAATGTGCTTCATTCTAGACACCATTTCATTCTTTTCAGTAAATCAAAGAACACACCTTTACTACATTTGCTACTCATGTTGATTTTAGAAAATTCTACAAGGATGTTTAACTGAATCATCCTATTCCAAACATGAACATATAACCCATTTGTTTTTACGTCCTCAGCTCAGGCTCTCTAAGATAGGTATGCTATTTTGCTACGTAACCAAAACAATACTGAAGCTGAGTAACGTTCAGGGTCACCAGGTGTACGTGAGAAAAAAACATTCCAGTGATCAGTGAATCCTGTTCATGACATTAACACCTGCTAATCTGCTAACATGACTTCAGACTTACCGGACTTTTCATCTGTTGCAGGACAAATAAAGAGAGACAACAAAATGAGATTGTTTTAAACATTGCCAGTGTTAGCATACAATGCTTGTTTAAAGCGTTAGCAAAGTGTTCTGTGATAACGCAGGCTTTGACAAGTGGAACTGTTCTTGTTATTGTGTACCAAAGGCGAGGTTGAGATGGCCAGCGTGCCCACGGAGGCCTTCAGCTCATCCACTGTGGACACAGTGCTGTTGTCTGGTGCCAGAGGCTTGATCTTGATCTTAAACTTCTTCCCTGGTTCGTCCTCACCCTCTGACTCGCTGGATGAGAAGAACGTTTTGGCTTTGGCTGGCGGTGGAGCTCCATTAAGGAATACTGGTTTACCAACCATGTTTCTCAAAGTCACCTGCTTCAACAGATAATACCGCCATATTCTCAGGGTCCTATTCCACTCAGTTCAATGTTCTCCTTCATACTATACATTAAAGGAACATGTGAAAGGGTCGTTAGGGTCCCCTAGGTTTAGGCCCATAGGGTCACCAAAGGTCAAGATCCTATATACTTAGGGTCATAAGTTTTAGAGATTTCATAGTTCCAAAGTTCTATATTCTCTAGGCCCTCTATTTCTCAGGGTTCATGCGATATTGGGAACAAGGGAATCTAGAACATGAGGTCCTAGAACCTGAGACCTTGGGAACAAGGATTCTATGACCAAGAAATGCAGATTATACAACCCTGGAAATACTGTATGTGAGGCTGAAAACATAAGACCATGGAAACAAGGACCCTGGGAAGATGTAACTCTAAGAACAAGACCCCTGGAATACATGATACTGGGAATACAGGCTTCTGGGAAAAAGATCCTAGGGATACAGAAGCCTGCATGTAGGGGATTAAGGGGATATCAGGACCAAACACTAAGGACTCAAAACACCAGGAATTTAGGGCCCTTGGGTCATCCCATTCTAGAAAGTTCCAGATTTTGGGGACAAGAAGCTTAGACATAAGGTTCCTGAGAACATATGGGACTTGGGAACAAAGACATCTGGAAATATAGGACCCTGAAATTAAACCCTGAGGATGCAGGATACAGGGAATATAGGTCCCTGGAAACACGGAAGCCCGGGACTATAAGACCCTGAGACCAAGGCCATGTGCCCCAGCGTACAGCAGGTAGTTGGAGCCCAGACATTAATCAGTTCAGTGATATGGTTTTTACACGATTAAAGGATATTTCCTCCTTTTTCTCCAGGCCTGATGCTGTAGCCTTCGTCATCCACATCAGGCGAATTCTGGGATAGACAAAAGAAGGTGATGGGTTAATCAGGGAAATGTTATACCATTGCAATAAACTGTTAAATGTTGTTGCCACGTCTTAACATATTATTATGTATTGTTGGTGCTTTTAGATGCACGCATTTAAGAGCAAGCTGAAGTTGGGCCTAACTTACACAACCTGTGTAGCTGCACCAAGAGACAATACTGTGATCGAACAGCAAACAATAACAACATCACATTTCCTTATCACCATATACGATCATACGGACACGCGGCCACAGCCCTACACACAGCAGAGTAATGCTCCCAGCACGGCTTACGTATCGGTCCCAGTCTATCTCGCCGTAGAAGCCGTTCGGAGCGCCGTTGGCCTTTTTCTGGGAAGAACACAAAGTAAAAACAAGATGTTTTATCCACTGTAGACCGGAGCACAGAGTAACCAGACTTATTAACGTGCCCGCACTCACCGATTTGTCTTTCTCTGGCGAGCCCCTAAAATCAAATAAAACAGGATTTCACATCAGTGGTGTGTACATTAGATGTATTTCTGAATGTATAACACGTGCAGGAGAGTGTTAGTCTGTAATTAAGACACAGTGAGCCGGTTAGTCACTAAGGTTAATGTAACAGCAGCTCGGGGTGCTGACCGGCGCTGGGGTGGCGTTCGGGGCAGGGAAGGGGGTGTGGCCTAAAGTTTGGAGCAGGAACTCTGGTAAATTAGAAGTGATTATAATATATAGTTGTGGTGTTCCTGGTAGCTATGTACTAGACGACACTGTTCATCAATCAGAACTGGGGTAAAAGGGAAAACTGTCAGTTTAATTCATAAAGGAGTTACTCACGTGGAGTCACTGTCCTTCTCTTTCTTGCGTAACCCGAACGCCTTTCGGGTTCGCTTCTTCAGTCCTGAGAGAGAGAGAGAGAGAGAGAGAGTGTGTAAACCCTAGTGGGTAGTAAGAGTAATAAGGATCTGTGCTAATGACTTAAGCTCAAATCTCAGGAAGATCAGGGACTGTTTGGTGTAATGGAGGAAAAAATGAAAGGTTTGTGTAAAACAACAAATAACAGGAAAAATATAACCACTGAGAAAATCCATAAGCCGCTCAGAGGAAGGGAAAGACATTAAAGCTAGCTCGGGAGGCGACGAAAATATTTATATCACATACAAACTTTGAAGTGAGGCTTGTTAAGCAGGGAATCAACGGGCTGTACTTTTTATCTGTTTATATTTACATCCTTCAAACACGTTGTTCCTGTTGTGACTTACATTATAGCAGCTATAAACAGTCCTTCCGTTACCAGTCTCTCTCTCTCTCTCTCTCTCTCTCTCTCTCTAACACTGGAGACTCCTTCCCTAAATGGTACATAAAATTCCTCCCACCGTGTGTGTTAGCTGTTACTATAGAAACGGTGAATCTAAAGCTACACCTATTGCCAGAGTTCAGAAAAGACTCCAGAGTTCCCCAGAAAAGACTTGAGGTGAGACAGACTCGCGGTACTTGTTGGTTCTGTTTCACTACAGAAGGAACCCCCGAGACCCTGAGCGCTCTCGGCTTCACTGCAGCAGGTGTATGAGAATATTTCCAGTCTGCTGCTCCAGCCTTCCTCCCCTGAACATTTCCGTGTGTGTGCTGTGTGGAGACAGCTGACCCGAGTCGTCAGCTCGTTCACACACCCTTGGCGAGGCTGAAGCGTGCGCGTTAGAGAAACAGCGCTGAATGAGGGCGCAGGGCCGAGGGCACGGGGCTGGCGGAGGGACGAACAGCGGCTGCGTTAAAGATGAGGGTGGGTTTGGGGTTTTTTTGTTGTTTTTTTTTTTTTTGCAGAGAATGACATGAAGGTTAAAGCAGCATCGTTTCACCTTCCATCATGGTTGCAGCAGCTTCTCATTCCACCGGAGCGACGCACGGACGCGCACACAACCGAGCCGCGAGCCGGATTTCCGTCCCGTCTTCCTTCTCTCCTTCTCTCCTCCTGTCCTCCTCTCCAGGCGCTCAGGCTGCATCCATCAGCACCACCGAGGAGCCGCTCAGCATCACAGCGCTGATGATGTTGATGATGATGATGACGACGAGGATGCTGAGGAAAGAGAAGGCAGGACAGGACGACACGCGCGCGCACTTTGGGACGCGTCCCAAACGGCTCTACTGTAACACGAAGTGCACTACATAGGGGGGAAAAAGCCAGTATTTTATACCCTGTGTAGTGCGCGTGTGCAGGAAGGAGCAAGAGGGCTCGTGCATGCCTTGACGGATTAACACACCCGACTTCCTCCTTAGCGCCGCCCAGTGGCCCATTATCATCATCATCATCATCATCATCATCATCATCATAATAATAATAACAACAGCAATAATAATAATAATAATAATAATTAAAAAACTTTACCTTTGACCTCTGCAAACATGACTTTATCTCAAGCAATAAACTAGTTTTTATTTTATTTATTTATTTATTTATTATTATTTTTCTTACTTACTTATCTATTTATTTATTTATCTAACAATTTATCTATTTATATTTGTTTGTTTGGTTGGTTGGTTCTATTAATTATCTTTTTTTTTTTAACAATTTTTTTACTATTATTTACACTTCTTTGTGTTTTTATTATCGTAATATTTTATTAAAAATGTATGTAATAAATATATTAATAAATAGTTAATGAACGTCAATAAACAAAAGCTCGCTCTCTCTATTTATTGATTTATTAATTTTTATTGTCTTTGATTTATAAATAAAAATATATAATTTTTTTAAGTATCAAGATTTCATTCCAGTCAGTAATCAGGTTTGATCTAAATCAGTCTTGATGACGTCAGACAGTTTTTTTTGTCACGTGTGCCTAATCCCAAATGACTTCCACTCCCTGAGTAGGTGCACTACATTACGCTCTACAAGTAGGAGAAGTGTTTAAAAATCTAGTCTAAAAACTAGAGCTTTTTATGGCTAATGTACCCTGTTCTTTACTTAAAAACCTGGGATCAAAATAAGCAGAACGCCAGGAAGGTCAGTGTGCTTGCTGGTTGCCATGGCTACGCCGAAAACGGCATACTTCCGCACTAATTATTTGCATAGTACGCATATAACAGTGCACTGTGTAGTGTGCGCGTGCACCCTGTTTAGTGCGTTAGTGCGCACTTCTTCCGAGTTTTTCAACATGGCGGACGGTAAATCAACTGCGCATGCGCGAAATGATCTCTTTATTCGGGTTAATCGCGTTAGCCCGATAGTGTTAGCAAGATGTATAAATTCTGCCTCAGTTAATCCTGATGGTTGATTTATGCCTCAGAAACAGTGAAAAAACTGAAAGCACTGAGCGATGGCTAGAGAAAGAGCAGCTTTCTTCAGCCCGTTCGAGCAGGAGATAATCCTGAAGACTTTTGAGGAGTACAAAGCCATCATCACGGCGAAATGTAACACAGCTGCTGCGGCCAAATCCCGAGTGGAAGCCTGGCAGAAAATAGCCGACAGATTAAATGCGTAAGGTTTTTATTATTATATATATTTAATTTTTTTATTTTTATTTACAGTTACCTAAAATCTCAGATCGGATACAGCACGAAAAAAAAAATTAAACCCATCCAGTTCAATATCACGGTTTCTGGTGTCCCGATAAAAGTTATTAGGGTAATATCACGATAAACATAGTTTAAAATTATTTCTAAAAATAAAAATAAAGTATATAACAAGGATTAAGAGTGAAGTGCTAGTAAGCGAGAATCACTTTTAAACTCTATAAAAATAAAAATAAATACTTTTTCCTCTTTTCCCCTCTCTGGGGTCGTGAGAATAGTGTTGCTAGGCAACAGTGAAACACGTCTAACTTTCCTGCAACAGAAATAAAACCAACAAATAAATTATTTCAGGCTATTTGTATTGAACTAAAATCAGCCAGGGAAATGGGATTAACATCTCAGATCCCGGAAAAGTCACATCCTCCAGCTCTATAGCATCTCCAGGCTGTGGAACACTGTTGCTAGGCAGCTGTCAAATATGGCCGCCTACCGCAAGTTTACGCTAGCTAAAGATTTTGCACACACAACCCAGCTAAGCACTTTATACAGACTGAATGATCTCCGAAATACAACCAAACAATCAGAAACATCAACATTTCTCTCAGATGTGTTGGAAATTTGCTAAAAAGAAACACTCCTCATGGGTAAAAATACATTAGATCACACTTAACACCAACGGCTAGCTAATCCTCTTTGGATTCTGCCATATTAAAAATAAGGTTTTAAATGAAATAAAGTGTCTATCAAGGAACAAGAGGAAAAGGTCAGCAGCTCTCAGGAGGAACATCAATATTTCTATCAGATGTGTTGGTAAATTATTAAGAAAAAGCTTTGTATAGTTAAAAATACACATAACCGCTAATGTTAATCGTTAACCCATGGGTTGTGTCTAAGTGTCTAAGACTAAGTCGATTTATGTAGTTGTAAATACCACACTAGTGGGTTGTTTATGTGGATTTTTCTCATAAAAACACAGTAAACAGCTCTGTGAAGTAACATCTTCATAACACGTATCTAAGAAGAGTTATTTCAGTAAGATGGTTCAGTTAGTTAGATAATTTAACATTTTAAATAATGGCGATATTTAAATGGATCCATATTAACTGTTTCTTTGCTTTGTTTTGTTTCAGCGCCAACCCCAACAACATAAAGCGCACCTGGCAGCAGGTCAAAATTAAATACAAAAACATTGTACAATGTGGTAAGTGTATGCATTACTCGTTTTTTTTTTTTTGCAGTCCACTGGTTATCATAAGGCATGTGCTTCCGTTTTAGCAAACAGGAAACGTAAGCAGAAGTTTGGCGAAGGATTAGCGAGGACCGGCTTTTCACCTGCCGAAGAGGTGGCGCTTTGGCAGATCAGAGGGCGGCCGGTGATCGACGCCACCATTTTGGGTCTTTCCTCCGAGCAGACCGGCGTCAGCATCGGGAAGCCGATAGCTACAGGTATCAGTGCCGTGTTATCTTGTGGGACTTCTCTTAGTATTCCGTTGAGACAACACACAACTCTTTAATTATTATATTTTATTTTCAGAGCCTGAAAGTTCTCCAACTCTTATACAAACAGTGCCAACCATTCTCGATTGTGCAGAAGACCCCACTGAGGTAAACACTAGTGTTTCAATTCTGTTATTAAAGTTGCTGTTTGTAACATTTAAAAATGTTTATTAATCTGAAATGACCACATATTATTTAATTATATCTTTAAAAAAACTGCAGCTTGCAATAATATTATGCAACACGTCTGGGTAGTTTCTCTGTTTTATTTTTCTGGCCCGGAAATTAGCTCCGCCTCAAGTTAGATCACACATGCTCTCTTTTTTATAAACCTCAACTCACAAGGGTTATGGAATTTTAATAGAGGCGATAGAGCTGATTAGGGGATATTAAAGACTTGTCTTTATTCAGTGCTGTTCCTCTCAGAGGCGCCAGAGGGAGCTAGAACCTGCACATTGCTTCTTTATAGGAAAAATTTGGAATGACACTGGTGGTATTGTCATATTTATCAAAGATAACAATTAAGTCCCAAGTGAAGTCAAGTCAATCTGAGCTTATGTTTCAAGTTTAATGAAGTTTTTCAAAATATATGATAATTGGTGGACACCTGTAGCTGGTTGTTCCACACATGACAATCAGGTTCTTGGTAACCTTTCTGAATGATTCAGTTCTTCCAGTTTGCTCTACAAAGAGTCTTGGTGTTTAGGACATTCTTCATTCTAAGAGGGATGTTGGATAGGGTTCAGTCTGCTTGGCAACCTGAGAATTGAGTAGTAAAGCTCTAGGTCTTTCACCGTTGTTGAGTGTCTTTTAGGAAGAACTGAACTAACCCTGATTTGAACCCTGATTTCTTGGCAGCGCTCCGATTCAGAACATGACGAGAAGAACATTGTGGTGTGCTCTCATCCAGAAGAGGTAACTTGTGATCTGTGTGTATATAACATGCTAATTTTGAATATCTGTGGCCATTGCTAGCACTAGCATGCTAAATCATATTCTTATACACATCTGTACAATTTAGCATGCTAATAACTACTTGCTAGAAGACTGATGTCAGTTCAGTATCTAGTACCATCTAGCTTACTCTGTGACTTTCGCTTCCATGTGTTCCATGTGCAGGGGACAGAAGCTTTCACGAGTCAGGAAGATCCTGGACCTTCTGGACCCTCGGGACCTGCTGATGGAGAGGTGAGTCCTGGACTGTAATGTCTGTATATCAATAAATATTTATTTAAAATATCCTATTAGCATTCCGTCACTACTGGGTCACGAGCTGTGAGAGCTTTGATTTGCAGAGCGACGAGGACGTGACGGCGCTATACAGACGTTACCTCAGACAGGAAATCGCGTACCGGCAACTGAAGATGAAGAAGCTTGAGAAGGAGATCCAGCTGCTCGATAAACAGCTGGATGTGAGTTAGGTCAGTGAACTGATCATTAGTAGGACCATCTGACACGGAAATGTACAGAAATAAAACAGACTCCACTGGCTCGGAGTAAATTCTGACTCTTTAACCAGTGCCAGGGTGAGCAGATGAATGGAGCAGTGTGTAAGGCTCAACAGGGCAGCTGTATGGTGTAAGCCCCGCCCCTTTTTAGGAAAAAGAGCCAATCATCTGTCGGGTGAAACGCCCTGCCTGTCGGATTATATGTAGAGTAAATATTGAGTGCTTTGCACAGTAGCCAGAGCAGTCTGAAAAATATAAGGGGTTTATTTTCTGTTACTTAAAGCCGCTTCGGATCCAAATGGCCGACCCCTTTTCTGTAACACGAGCCCCTTCCTGATCCAGGTGAGGTGAGCGTGGGCTTCAGGGACTGAAACTAACGGCCCTCGAGCCTCGCTAAGACGACCGGACGGACTGTGGTCATAAAGCGTTTCATTTTGTCTGCTAGCGTTCGTTTGAAGCATTCATCTGTAGACAACATAAAGAAGGAATTCATTCAAAAGAATATACATTAAAAAATCCAACAGAAGATATATGAATGTGATTACTGACCTGAACTGTAAGCTTGATGATTGATTAAACAAAATGAGCACAGTAAACTATGTATATAGTTTTTAAAGTGCATTTGTTTTATTTTTATGATTTTTTTATGTATTTGGGTTTTTTTTTTTTTTATAAAAATGTCCTGTTCACTTAATTTCAATTAATGATCAATTTTTGTTATTTTTTTTTTATTATTTTTCTTTTTATTTATTATTAAAAACATTTTCTAATTCTTGTTTTACCCATTTCTACCCATTTTTAATAACTTATATATTTTTTTCACATTTTCTATTCATTATTTTAATTTACTTTTCCAATTTAATTTTTCCCTTTTCTTTTTTTCATTTGCTTCTTTGTTTCTTTCCTTTCCTTCCTTCATGCCCTCATGTCCTCTTCTCTTTCCTTCTACTCTTTTAGCTTTACTTCTTTTAGCTCTCCGTTTTCTTCCCTGGTCATGTGTAACTCTTTACATTTGGATTACAAGAGTAAGAACAACGCGGTGGATCAGAAAGCCTGCGAGAGACGTGTACGTGTACGTCTACGTGTATGCGTGTCACTTCTGTAGCCACCAGGTTGCGCTGTTTGTCTTTCACACGCCTCTGAAGTTTATTTTACAGCTCTGAGAACTGTCCAAATGATTATCTCTCTGAATCTCCCATGTTCATGACATAGATTAGTTTCCTGTAACAGCATGCCCCCAAGTAGTTTCATTCCTCTTGCTACAAAATGACCATTTTTAAATGTATTAATAAGCCACCATTTATCTGTTCATGCTTAAGTTCAGTGCATTAAGTTCAGAATGTCCCTGAAAGAGGTTAGTTCCCCTTCTCAGTCATGTTATAGCAGCTATAAATGGTCGTTCCTGCACCGTTCTGGTTTACATTACATTTACATTTATGGCATTTAGCAGACACTCTTATCCAGAGCGACTTACAAGAGTGCTCAGTCATTAACTTGGAATATCCAGAGCTAAGGCTGGTAGACCTGAAT
>JAOUQY010000044.1:16316166-16323989 GCA_028566355.1 Doras micropoeus | reverse complement strand
TATAACTGTTTAATGTGTGCTGTGGGTGTGGTTTCTCCTGCACAGTGCTCTGATCTCTCGTGTTCAGCGTTAGGATCTCCGAGCTCCTTAGCGATCATAAACATTACTAAAGACTGAAAGGAACAACAGAGAATGAAGCACGACAGAACTTCCAGTGAAGTGATATCCCCGTGTTCCCTCGCTCCCTACACACTGTGCAGTTCCCTTTAAATTAAAAAAAATTAAAAGACATCAATCATCTTTAATATTTCACTTTTATCAAATAAAGTTGAGTGAATAATGAGGCAACATTCAGCAGTCGTTTCTCTTAAAATAGACCAGTGATAAACGGCAACATTTTCAGTGGCCCTGCGATGCTGACCTGCATGTACACCGCTAATCACACTGTGTTAAAACCGAGATTAACGCGCAATTTAAAAAAAAAAACAATTAATCGCATGACAGCTCTAGTGAAAATGTAAAATGCAATAAGGAATGCAGGTGACTCTACATTTCTGTTTTATACTAATTGAACTAATTATTTATCTTGTTCACAACACCAGGTGACACATGCACGCCCACGGCTCTGCACAGAATTTCTTTCAGGGCTGAACTCTAAAAACTCACTGCTACTGCGCCACATGTGAGTATGGTTTTGTGCCAGTTCAGCCAGTTTCTCTGTTTACAAACGGTGTTTTTGTTGCGTAGTTGTACTTAACTTGATGCAATCCTCAGAGGCGCGTAGGTCAATAGAGGAAAATACAACGTAAATGGAGTTTACGTAAGAAACAACCCAATTTTGGGGTTACTGCCTTTATGTCATGCAAATCATAGACTTAAGGGGAGAATACGTAGAGGCATAAAATTGTGTGCATCTTTTGACTTTTTTTTTTTGACTTGCATGCATGGGAGAATTGCACCCTAAGTGAATGGATATGCCGAAGTCAAGGCTGTATGGTGTCTGGAATCAGTGGCAAGGCCAGAAATTAAACTGTGGGTGGGAAAGGGGTGGAAAAGTATACTCAAAGACCAACAGTCATGCAGAGCAACTTGAATGATAGGGGAACGTGACAGACGAGGCTATCACTGATGACGGTTGTTCTTTTGCTCCACCCCCCATAGCTTCGCCACTGTCTGCATACCTGCAACATACCAACATTAAAGAATGAGATGTGATAAAGTGAGGAACACTTCCTCCCCACCCCCACTGGCTTCCAGCCCAGTAGTTTTAAGCCCTTAAACAGAAGAACCTACTTTTTACTTCATAACAATTGCCCTTAAAACAGTTATAATTTATTCATTGTATTTACATTGTAATGATTTGTCCAAGTAACAAAGAACAGATTCTCAGATTTTCTTATTGGAACATTTTAAAGACTTTAATATTATTTTTTTATTTCATTCATATTCATACAGTCAGTGAGAACTGTGAGTGTCTCCTTGAGCCTCTTCAATGCTTTTTTTTACCATAAACAGCCCCTAGAACTAGTGAAGTTGAGTGATTAGGTACTGTAAGTCAAAGCATTACTGCTACCCAGTGTACTGATTACACAAGGACTAGGTTTCACCTGGACATTTCTCTACAGGTAAGTAGTCTGACGCAGAAAACGTAGCCCAAATGCAGAATTCAGTAAGTGAAACAGAAATCATTGTTAAATGTGGAATTGTGCTGAATTTGCCATTTTTTTAAAATAAAATGACAGGAGAGAAATACATTCAATATCGTTGTGAGTGACATTTTGCCTGTGTGAGTGACACAGACACATCAAAGATGTCAGAGACAGTTAGCGAAAGGTGAAGAAACAACAATTCAGTAGATTTCATTATATTAAGCTCTCACATTCAGTGGTTTTAATATTAATACAGTTTAGCACAGTGAGGGTGAGCTGATGCATCCCTCTGGATTGTGAACCAAACAGGAAATAAGCTAGGTGAACTGACTCACGACTGTGATGGGCAGAAACACTGCCACTGGCCAGAATGGGCCTGCAACTGACCAATCAACTCGCCCAACACTTTTTCCTGGCCCAGAGCCATTGGTCCACTGGTAATTACGGGCAGCAGCGTCACTAAAAGTAGCATCATCAGTAGTTTATTTACATCTCTCAGTAGTTTGGTTGTAACGTTGCTGTTTTCCTAATCACGTAACTTCTCAGTTATCTTTCAGGTGCGGTCTGAAAATAACACACCGGATCAGTAAGTGATGCCACCACCATACAGGAGCACTTCTGTGTTCTGTAAATACTACGGTCACATGACAGCAACTACGAGTTCAAATCCGTGAGCTGATGGCTACAACAGAGGAGGGGCTGTATTCACACACTCACACACTACACCTGCATTTATTAATAACATGTTATTATGTGGAACGCATGTTTATAGTTTTTTCTTGTTTTAAATTGGTTTTGGAGCCGTGGGAGTAACGTGGGCAGGTTCTTGATTAATAAACAATTCAAATCAATGATTTTCTTTTACCTGTGTACAGTATCTGACTGACTGACAGTTATATTGATCTCTGAGATAGCACTGACTTGGCAGGAAGTTGTCCTTGCCTGTCATTTTTATATCTGTGCTCAGTGAGCTGAGAAAGAAGACACCAATCATTGGTGTAAAACATAAAACACAATGTGGACCAGGTGGACAGATTGGATGCATTAGCATCAACATAAACTCAAGTTTTTTTAGTGAGATATTGTAACTCCAGTGTCTCATGTTGCAACAGAATCCATTCAAGGCACAGGGCTTGTTTCCCATGACCAACAAAAAATTAAAAGAAACGTATTAAAAAGCTGTTTTTTTTCTCTGGGCTTATTTCATAATTGATGTGATGCTTAAGCTGGTGATGGACATTGTTAGCTGAGGCACTGGGCTATTGATCAGAAGGACATGAGCTAAAATCCCAGCATCAGTTGTGAAGTGAAATGTCCTTAACCCACTGCAAGTTGCTTTGGATATAAGCATCAGCCAAGCAAGCTACTGTACATGTTTACTGCCTGTACAACAGACTAATCTCTTAGACAACGTAGAAAATCCTGAATCATTATGTTCACTAGTGTTTTATTATACGAGACGTTTGTTACGTGCACTGTCTCAATATTCCATCTCACTACATGCAGGTGAATGAATCTTTGCATGCTAAAACCCACATTTCATTTTATGTTTGGGATATCTGTCTGGTAACTCATGTTTTATCTCTTCATAAACCATAAAATCTTCGTACTAAAACGAAACTTACATTCTTCACGCAGCTGCTCATGACACCATTGAAACCATGTCACCTAACAACAAGCAGAGGCAACTGTTTCATTGAAACTAGCATGAAGATGGTGATAAGAAGTATTCTTAATAACTTACAAACATTGTTGATAAAACAGGCACAAAGGAACAGTGACTCCTGGAAGCACTGTATAAGTCTTATAGTCTAAGAGCACGAGCTTTTCCAAAAAATAAATAAATAAATAAAACAGTCTGTGGGAGTAAAGTTATTCTCTTCAAGAATGTCTGGTGATACAAAAAGACATGGCATAGAAAATCTGTTAAAGGAATCTGATTTGTCCGATATGACTGATTATGCCAGGTAACACATAGTAAACCTGAAATGACGTACACTCAGACAGACACAAATCTTTTGAAAGATAATGGAACATAAACCCCAAACACAAAACTAATCTCTAAATCTCAGGATGTGACGCCTGTAACGTCTGGTCTTTATTTATTTATTTTTTGGTATTTTGTAATGGAACATTCAAATCCTGATGTCTTGCAGAATTAAAAGCTAACACATACATTGTGGAATAAACCTTCAGAAATGAAACAGTGTACACAAGTGAATGCAATTTGACAAGTTTGACCCATTAAAAGTAAATAGACCCATAAACAGTTCTCAGAGTTTAACTTCCTTAAAGAATAAGAACATGTTTCTATTATTGAACAGGAGTTCTGAATAACTTTCTTTAAAACAATCATTTTGAAACAAACAAAACAAACATAAAGCATATAAGACTAAAATTACAATAACTTACAATACAATTACAATACAATAACTACTTATTTATTTGCTTGTTTGTTTGTTTATCTATAAAAATGGAAATGCTACCAAATTACAATTAAATTAAAATGTTTACATTGTATTCATTTTCCATGAAAACACAGAATGGATCGGTCCTGGTTCAAATCGATGTTATTGTACATTGGAAATATCCATCATCTCATTACCAGCGTGCTTCACTACGCACAGATTTGGGGAAATGTTCAGTATTTATAATATTCATTATTTCAAAAGTGAATGTGTTCCAAAATGCACATGTATGACACTGATCATGCCAAGCCCTTTGTAGAAAATATCAGACTTTCCTTGAACTTTATCTCTTCCATTGATGGAGAAGTTCAAACGACAATTCAACCGATCTGAGAAAACTGATGAACCGGCATGAGGCAAAGTGCTGTACATCTACAACAAAGACATCAATGTGCAAATAGAAAATATAAAACATGAGATGTTTCAAATCTTTTTATATGTAGCTGAGACTCAGGAGGTGGGGCAGACAAGGGAAGTGCAAACTGTGGATATACATATGCCTGATGTTCAGGAGGTGTTAAAGGAAGTGGAGTAAGAACTGCTAAAGAAGAAGTGGAGAAAGAAAAACAGAAGAAGATTATGTAGAGGAAGTTTGGAAGGGAAAGGTTGGCTGCAGGAAGTGGAGTTACAGTATGCAA
Organism: Doras micropoeus; assembly: GCA_028566355.1. Classification (NCBI taxonomy): domain Eukaryota; kingdom Metazoa; phylum Chordata; class Actinopteri; order Siluriformes; family Doradidae; genus Doras; species Doras micropoeus. The sequence goes on along the minus strand of JAOUQY010000044.1, from coordinate 16,319,294 downwards.
AGTAGGAGTGTACTAGGATTAAAGTATGTGTTATGACTGTTCCTTTTAATTGTGGAGAAGGTGCAGGAGGTGGATGAGGAGGTGGAGCAGGTTGCAAGATGTGTTGTATGACTGAAGGTGGAATAAATGTAGAAGATGGGTGTGGAGACACAAGAAGTGGAGGTGGAGAAGGGCTAAAAGGCGGGTTTCGTGGTGAAAAATGTCTCGTGGGTGTATGCAGAGGTGCACATTTTTTATATTTACTCATTTGGCAAACAATTTTCTGGAAAGTTAGTTACAACACTCAAGCTTCAGGACAGTAGGGGACTTCGATTTAAGCACTAAGTACCAACAAGATCAAGTAAAGAAGTGCACAGTAAGAGCCATGCTGATAGAGGTGTTAGGAGAGGAGGTGCTTGTGGAAGAAATGAGTCTTCAAGAGATTACTGAAGATAGAGAGGGAAGCCCGTGCTCTGGTAGCATTTGGCAGCTTGTTTCAGCAATGAGAACAGTCTGAACTGACATCTGGACTGAGAATGCCAGAAAATGTTACTTGGAGGAACACAGTGGCCAACAAGGAGCATAAGCCTGTATGACAGAATTCATGTAGATGGGTGCAGACCCAGAAATCACTCTGTAAGCTCGCATTACTGACTTGAATTTAACTGCATTCTGGACCATCTGTAAGGGTATTACTGCACATGCTGGGAGACCTGCTAGAAGGGCATTGGAGTAGTTTAGGCAAGGCCTGTACCTATATCCATGGCCTGTACCAAGATTTGGGTGGCATTCTCACTTAGGTAAGACCCGTTTTGTTATGTTGTTTAGTGCAACGTGGCCCGACCTGGAGACAGATAGCAGGTCATCAATCATGACACCCAAGTTTCTTGCAACTTTGGGTGGAGTGAGGGATGAAGAGGTGATTTTTATGTTGATATTGTGATGTGCAGACTGTCAGTTCCACAACACTTGTAGTAATAATGCATACTTAATGTGCCTGAAGGACTAGCTAGCACACAGGAATATTTGTGAACAAAACTGAGGCGTAGCACTTACATTACAACTGCAGTCTCCACATGCCCTGTGAGCTTGTCCTTGCAGATACAAGATATGGAAGTAGAGGAGAAGAACGCGCGGAAAGTGGAAAGGTGGAGGATTAAAGGAAAGCGATTCAGGTGGATGTGGAGGAGGTGAAGGTGAAGAACATGGCGGTAGCATTTTGATGTTGATTGTTAATGTAGGAGTGTGTTTGAGTTGGAGAAGTTCATATAGAAGACTGAGAACGTGCAGGTTTTGAATAAGGACATTGAGGAAATGGACTGTCAGGACTGAGCTTGAGGTTCTGTGTGTGCTTCAGTGTTCTGTGAAAGAGAAGGGGAGAAGGGGAAATGGAGAGGCTGGAAAAAGTGGAGGAGTGGAAGTTGAGGTGCTAGAGTAGCTAGGGATGCAGGGGGGTGAAGAGGAGGTCATGGGTGTGTCGTACGTGGAGGCTGAGGTGGAAATGGAGGATTATGTTTGGAGATGGAGGTGTTGGAGGAGGTGGAGCTTTCTAAACACTGTAGCTCCTCTCGGATGACATTGAGCTCCACGAGTCCTTGATGCAGCTGCTCTGCTACTTCCCTGATCTTTGCAGCAAATTCGGACTTGGCTCCTTTCCTAAGTTCATGAGAATCCTTTGCCACAAGGTAAACATCCATGGCAACAAAGAGACCAGTGAGGATGCCTGTTGCCATAGCTGCAACCTGCACTGCTCTGGCTGCTGTACCACCTGTTGCCATGGCGAGTTGTGTGAACTTGGTGATCTCACTGGCGTTGATGAGCACTGCTTTGCCTGCCATGACACCATCCTCGTAGATATTGATTGCAGAGAAATCACTATCATACGCCTTTAGCTTTTTCACCTTTAGTCGAAATAGGATTAATCATAGTTAAAAATAGTTAAAAGATTTTTAAAACATTAATTTATCACTATGTGCAGGTCAGAGTAAGAAAGCTTACTAAAAGGATTCCTTTCTTTTCTAGGTTTCAGAGAACTATGGTCCTCACCTTGGGAGCGTTTAACTCTCGGAGGTTCTCAATGCCTTGTTTGATAAATCTCGTGCATTTGTCAATGTCAGCGATCTTGCTCTGGAAGTCCTTCACGATGTGCTCCACCTTCTTGCGGTCCATTGAGCCATGGACGGTGTTGGAGATACCAGCTGAGGCTGATGTTAGCCCGCCCACTGTGGCCACGCCCAGGCCCACTGCTGTGACAATTAGGGATGTTCCCATAGTAAAAGGTGCCAGGGCAAGGCCTGTTATAGTGGCCACACCCCCAACAGCACTGGTGGAGCCACCTGTGATCTGGGCCACTTTGGTCCTTTTGTTAAAACGGTCCAGACCATCAGCGATGAGGTTGAGGTCGATGATGTGCTGCCAAAGAACTTCTGCTCGCTCTGTAAACAGCTGATTAAACACACGAATACCTCGTTGCACCTTTTCAGCTGTTAATGCAAAGGCCCTAAAAAGAGGAACATGGCTGTAGAACTTACTGATATTTTGGAATTTACAATAAAATGTAAAAAAAAAAAAAGATTTTTGAAATTCAAAACCTTTGAGTGATGTTTCTATAACACAGAAGTAAAATACTAATCTGTTGCTAAGCAGCTTACTCAGCCTCCTCTTTTTCAGTCATATCTTCATCTTTGGACATAGGCTCCCACTCTGAACATCACAAGCAAATACTCTGGTTATCTTGCCATTCATTTAGGTCACACTTTCTCAGCCTGTCGTTATTCACCTAAAGTCTGTGTACATGCATTAGACACACTTACGTTTGACCGTGCTCCACCACTCCATGAGGCTGTCAAGACCCTGTGAGAGAAAACAAGTCATTTACCTATAAGGATATATATAAAACTTCTTGTAGAACAAAAAACATGCAGATGTATTTCTGAGAAACCTCCTCTTCTTCTCTATGAATGTGATCCAGACGAAAATGATTCAGCTGCTCCATGAGGGATTTCCTCTTTAAGGAAACAAAGGCAAAATATTTAGACAATCCCATGTATGAACTTGTCCTCGGTTTACATGTTTTATGATTGCAAATAATTTTTAACTACATTTTCTAATGCAGGGCTTCAGCATGAGTGTAATTATAACCCAGCTTT
>JAOUQY010000044.1:15937442-15949092 GCA_028566355.1 Doras micropoeus | reverse complement strand
GTGTGTGTGTGTGTGTGTGTGTGTGTGTGTGTGTGTGTGTGTGTGTGTGTGTGTGTGTGTGTGTGTGTGTGTAAAACACTCACTGGGCAGGTATTTAAAGCAGTGTGTGCTGCTCCTCTTGCGCTTGCCATTTGACACATACAGGCACACACACACCGGCTGACTCACACACACATCACTGTAGGCCGGAACACGTATACACAACACATTCTAACACACACACACACACACACACAATGAACACACAATATTAATACACATACACAAAAAATAAACTACACACACAGCAGTAAGATGCTCTACAACATTGTATTCATGTAAAGTCTCACACACACACAATATTTACACACAGAGAACCACAACAACATAAAATAAGTGTGTGTGTTACCTCAGTGCTTTTGTCACGGTCTACATGAGCCTCCTCCTCCCACTGCAGTTTACCATCTATATCACACACACACACACACACACACACACACACAATTTTTTCACAGCAAGAAAACCAATATTCAGAATCTAGGTGGAAAACAATAGTGCACACTTCCTACTTTCATAATCATTAAGAGAGAAATTAGGAACCTAATGTTACTAAAGAAATACACAAGAATGTGCCTTCATTAAGAAGTTGATTACTTCTATAAAATAACTCTCAGGTGTGTGTCTGTACCATTTCAGGAGGAAAGAACATCAAAGACCTCAGTGAAGCGACACTGTTGGTGCTCATCAATCTGGGAAGGGCCATCTCCAAACAATCTGAACTTCACCATTCTATGGCTTAGGTTTGCAAAAATGCATCTGAACAAACCACTGAAACAATATCTTTTGGACTAATGAGTCCAGGGTGGAGATGTTTGGTCTTCATGCACAGCCCCATGTTTGGTGAAACCACAGGGTATCACCTCATTCTACGTGTGAAGCATGGCATGGTGATGGATAGGTGATGACATGGGCTTGTTTTGAAGCCACCGGACCTGGAAAACCTGCAGTCATCAAGATGATGTAGATGGAGAACTCCAACCCAGCTTCAGCTGGGCTGAAACTGGGTAATGAAACCAGGCAACGTTCGACATCTGAACACCTCAACCCCACTGAGATGCTCTATCTAAATAAATGCCCTCAAACATCAATGAACTGAAGCAATGTTGAACATTAGGGTTAGGGTAAACTCCTCCAGAACATGTTTACTTCAAGTTATTCTTGTGGTTCTACATGTTTACTAAATTATAGTCTTCTTATTTTCTCACCTGGTTTCTGAATGTTGGTTTACTTTTTGGAAAAAAAATACATATTGAAATCTATTGTTGTTTTCTTGTTGTCACTTGAGGTTATTTGTTTGTTTATAGACACTACTGATGACCACATAATTAACATTTAGGCCCCGATGAATAAAAACCCAATGTGTGATAATCACGATATAGACGTGATAGGAACATGTGATAAATGTGTAATAAACATGCAATAAATGTGCAATACAACCATGCAACCCATTTGCCAAATGTATGTTAAACGAGTGTGTTAATGTGATAAATGTGCAGTAAACACAGACATGTGATAAATGTGTCATAAAATGTGTGATAAATATGAAACATAAACGTTATAAACGTCTCTCACCTGAACCTCTCTCCATAAACAACACTCTGGATGTGGGCAGGAAGTTGCTGCCATTCACCAGAAGCTCCGCCCCTCCATCCACCAAACAGGAAGTGATGCTGATAGACTCAATGATGGGTAACTCCTGAGCTGAGCGCTGGGCTACACACAGGAAAGGGCGGAGTCACATCATAAAAATTATGATATGATGATATATTTTTTAATATTATATTAATTTGTAATTTATTGTATTATAAATTATTTTAAAATTGTGATTGTTTAAAATTCTTTTATTAATGTATTTTAATATTTATAATATTATACATTTAAAATTTAGATTTAATTTCCTTGGACTAAAGATATTTACAGAAAACTTTTCTGATTAACACATTTGTATCCAAAAGTTATGACCATGGATACTTAAAATAAACCCAATTTCTATAAAAGCTGGGTTTTTAAAAGTGGAATAAAATCTGAAACCTGTAATTTGTTAAACTGCTTGAAATTTTATTTAACTGATAAAAGTACAAAAGAAAACATTTTCAGTTTTCACTGACAGACCTATGTTGTAAATATAAAACACACTAGAATGTGACGCCTGCACCACACTGTGGGACAGAGGCAAAATAAGGCTGAAATTTTGTGTTTGTATTTGTAAGGCTGGGTTTGTATTTTACTCAAAAACTACTTAACTAAACGAGATAGCTAGCTATATTAGCTGTGTTTTTTACTACATGTACTAACTCTGCTTGTAAATTATGTTTTAATCAAAACATATACAGTCACTCAGAAAAGTGAGTACACCCCTCAGAGTTCTGCAAATATCTCCACAAATATGGCCTCGGCTATAAGAAGATTACTATCACCCTGAAACTGAGCTACAGCACGGTGACCAAGGTCATACGGTGGTTTTCCAGGACGGGTTCCTCTTGGAACAGGCCTCACCAGGGTCGACCAAAGAAGTTGAGTCCACGTGTTCAACGTCATATCCAGAGGTTGGCTTCAGAAAAGAGACACATGAGTGCTGCCAGCATTTCTGCAGAGGGTGAAGAAGTGGGAGGTCAGCCTGTCAGTGCTCAGACCATACACCACACACTGCATCAACTCCATCTGTATGGCTGTAGTCCCAGAAGGAAGCCTCTTCTGAAGCTGATGCACAAGAAAGCCCACAAACAGTTTGCTGAAGACGAGCAGTCCAAGAGCATGGATTACTGGTACCATGTCCTGTGGTCTGACAAGACCAAGATAAAATGGTTTGGCTCAGATGGTGGCCAGCATGTGTGGCAGCGCCCTGGTGAGGAGTACCAAGATAACTATGTCTTGCCTACAGTCAACCATGGTGGTGGTAGCATCATGGTCTGGGGCTGCATGCCAGAACTGGGGAGCTGTGTTCATTGAGGGAAACATGTATTACAAGCAGAGCAGGATCCCTTCCCTTCGGAAACTGGGCCGCATGGCAGTTTTCCAACACGATAACGACCCCAAACACTCCTCCAAGATGACAACTGCTTTGCTGAGGAAGCTGAAGGTAAAGGTGATGGACTGGCCGAATATGTCTCCAGACCTAAACCCAATTGAGCATCTGTGGGCCTCAAGCAGAAAGTGGAGGAGCACAAGGTGTCTAACATCCACCAGCTGCGTGATGTCATCATGGAGGAGTGGAAGAGGATTCCAGTAGCAAAATGTGCAGCTCTGGTGAACTCCATGCCCAAGAGGGTTAAGGCAATGTAGATAATAATAGTGGTCACTCAAAATATTGACACTATGGGCACAATTTGGACATCTTAACTGTATCCAAGTTTAATTTCTATAGTGTTGTCCCATGAAAAGATTTAATAAAATATTAACAGAAATGTGAGGGGTGTACTCACTTTTGTGAGTGTGAGTTTAATCAAAACATATATTGCTTAAATGCTACAGCGTTACATTAGAACAGAAACGTAACACATAGCTAGCTAAGTGTCTAGCATTAATAATAGAGCATGCTATAGCTGTACTCACAGCACTCGATTGGCTGAGAGGCCACCTGTAGTGCTAACACTCGTCCAGGTGGACCAAGGGGCGGAGCTAAAGGTAGATGAGTCCTGAAGACCAAACGCACGCGAGTATTCTTCCTCCCGACGTCTGTCTCTCCTTTTCTTAGCTCTATATCCGAGTTCCTCAACTTCAGGATCCCTGCACAGTCGATGCTGTGGAGAACCAAGAGATTATACACACACTCACACTCACACACACACACACACACACACACACACACACACAGGTTAGGTTCTCACAGTGCTGTCATGTTGGTCTCTGGATTTAAAGGGATCTCCAGTAGTTTGGTTCCAGCCTGCATGCTCTCCTGACTCGCAGTGCCGACCATCTTCCCCGTCACCCTGAAACACACACACACACACACACACACACACACACACACACACACACACACAAACACATTTACATTAAGTTAATTCAATTCAATTAATTTATGTTTTCAACACAAAGAGTAAAATATTTTACACAGATTAGCTAAAGCTAAAACTAATTTAAAGGAAAATTACACGGTTAATGTAGCTGATGAGTAACAGAACCAGAAATTAGCATTATGCTAATGCTATGCAATGAAAATATTATAATTAAATATTAAACATAAAATTCCAAATATAAATAGATAAATATTGAGATAATTTCAGTACCTGTGTATTTGATAAAATGGATGTGGACGAATCGATCTGTCGTCTGCGGTTCCTACAAAAACCTGTAATGACAGAGGCTGACGCTCCGCATATCCCACCAACTGGAGAAGAATAAAATAAACAAATAATCACCAACCAAATGCTCATGAATTCCATCAGCTCTCTTATTAGCTAGATTAATTATTAGCTTGATTAGTTGTTAGTTACACGCTATGCTAGCTCAAAGCTGCAGCCCAAATCAAAATTACAGCTGAAGCAGAAAATAATTACAATAATATCAGAAATCACAATATATAACATAATATTTATGAAATCAGATATACAACAGTGTTTTAGCACAAATACTAAATGAAAACAGAGCTTGGCTATAAATAAACGCTAGCAGGGAGGAGTTAGCATCATGCATGTCCAAGTACGCTAATTGGTTCTATACTTATAATGTCACTCTGTGGCTAAGAGTCATTGTTGGAACAAAAAAAATGAGACAGATACATGATGAGAAATGGCTCTGGGTGAAATATTTTTACTGAAATTTATTACTGTTAATAATAATAATAACTACTGCTCTGACCTTCACTACAGGATGTCCTCCTGGTGACGCCTTCACGGCTCCTCGACTTCCTTCTGTCTCATAATGAGCGCGATGATGAGGACGCGGCTGAACATCGATCCGCAACTCGTACTGATCAAACTGGCATGGCAATGGCCAGTCGAGCGGCGGCAACGCATTAGACCTGCAATAATAAACACAATAAAGACCAATAACAATAACATAACCTGCTTGTTGTGGGCGTGTCCCAATCCGCATACCTTTTTCTTTATATAGACCAAAAAAAAAATCTTCAGTCCGTTATGGGCATGTCCCAAACCACCACCAACCTATTCACTGCATATGAGGCACAAAGACCATCATTAGTCCCCTGTGGATGTGTTCTAAACCACAAAAATGTGGACAACCAAAGTAGTGCACTAAGGAGTAAAGGATGCGATTTGAGATCACTCTCACATATAATCTGAATGGCCTCTGCAATGGTTCGCATTTACATATGTTTGGTCAAACACTGGAAGATCTCTGTGCCCTAGACATGCCCAGTTTTGTTGGTAATGTATCAGTATTGTTTTTATTTTTTTTTAAATGTGATGTGAAGATTCTTAACAAATTGTTATTCAGCTCATTAGTTGACCTGTACTGAGGAGACGAACTGTCAGGTTTCAGGCTGGTGGAGCCTTTCTTCTAAATTAAAGAAAATTGAGTTTTAACTTTACAAAAATAACCTTTCACAAGGAGTTCATGTTATGGGATTATAGGTGGGTGGGCCCAAGTGCAGAGACAAGCCTACTTATGTTTACAGTAGGTATATATTTATTGGATGTGTGTTGGGGGTTGTGTTGTTCCACTGTTTACCAGAACAGTGGAAAGGAAAGGTGCTCCTTTACTAGGCTGCTTGTGAACTCAGGGCTTGGCGAGAATCAAACCCAGATCACCCATGTGAAAGCCTGACAGGTGTCAACTGAGGAGCCACCAATATGGTGGACAAACTCATCTTTTCAAATCTTTTCAAATCTTTTCAAATTTCTTTTCTCCTTTTAGATATCTTTTCTCTTTACGATTTTTCTTCTCCCTGCTCAGATCTCTTTTGTCTTTATGATTTCTTTTGTCCCTACCTCCCTCTCCTGGTAGGCGGGTATCCGAATTGGCACTCGAAGGGCGACATTCCCAAGGACAAATGCCACAGGGCTTTGTGGGCATATTCAGCCCATGGGAACTGCTCTGCACAAGTGAAGAGTTTGGTTGTCATCAGACACCTTAACATCTGACCCAGATCTTAATTAAGCCTCTTGGTCTGTCCATTTGACTGGTTGGAAGTTTGACAACAGGCAAGCATGAGTTGGCAAAAGGCCTTCCAAAATCAACTAACAAATTGGGGACTCCAGTTAGATACCAGGTCACTTGACATCCTGTAAGCTCTGACCTTGTGTTGGAGGAATAGGCCAGTGGTCTCCTTGGGGAAGGGAAGTTTGGGCAAGGCCACAAACTTGCATGCCTTGGAGAACCAGTCCACAAGGACAAAGATGGTGTTGCCCTTGGACAGAGGCAGGCTTGTGAAAAATCAAGCGACACATGCAACCATGGGTGATTAGGTATGGGCAGTGGATGAAACAACAGGGTTGAGACTGGGCAGCTTTCTTCTTGTGCACATCTCACAAGGCTCAATATGGGCCTGAACGTCTTTTTCCATACCCAGCCACCAAAACCACTGGTGGAGAAATTCCAGGGTTCTTGTTACCCCAGATGAGCTGAGAAAGGTGTTGTATAACCCCATCACATAACTTGATCAGGTCTAATTGTCACCCCGTCGGACCACCTTGGGGTTGGGTTTATGTCCTAATTTCTTGTCTTTGTAAAGCTGCTCTGAGACAATGTCCATTGTTAAAAGCACTTTAGAAATAAAGTTGAACTGAATTGAATTTAGTTTGGTGTTTTGTGTACTCGGTTGTTATGACAGGAAAATTAAAATATGAAATTAAACTGACAAAAGATAAATGCCCATCTGTCTTGGTGGGCATTCAATTGCTTGGCCTATTGCATATATACTAGATTCTTACAGTCAGTCCAAACCAGAAATGAATGTTTGGCTCCCTCCAACCAGTGCATCCACTCCTCCACTCCGCCAGTTTGATTTGAACATTTTTGGGTCACCGTTGCTGTTTTTCTGCTCAGCTGGGGTTAATTGATGGGAAAAGTAGGCACAGGGGTGGAGTTTTTTGTTCAGGTCTGATCACTGGGAGAAGACTGCTCCCACACCAATATCAGAGGCAGCTACCTCAACAAGAAATAGCTCCTGTTGATCGGGCAGCTAGAGGACCAGGGGAGAGGTTAGCTGTTCCTTAAGGGTGCCAAATGCCTTCTGAGCCTCTGCGGCCCAGCAGAACAGATCTGGGGTTTTCCGTATGAGGGTCGTGAGGGGTGCTGCCACAGTGCTAAAGTTTCGTACAAACCATCAGAAGTTGGCGAACCCCAGGAACCATTAGATGACCCAAAGGTAGGTGGGACAGGGCCAGTCAGCCACGGCTGTGATTTTGGTCAGGTCCATTTGCAGAGTTCCCTGGGAGACCACGAAACGCAGAAATGATATTGTGGGCACATGGAACACTGACTTCTCTACTTTGACATACAGGCGGTTCTCCAGCAATAGTTGGAGAACCGACCTCACATGAACATTACATGGAGAACCCATCTCACATGTTCCTTAAGAGAATTGCTATAGAAAGATTAAAATATCTTTAAGGTAGATGTATGCATAGCAGTCCACAGCCTCTCTGAGGACCTCATTTACATTACTAATCATCAGAAGACTGACGATGTGGCTGAACAGCATCACAGGATATCCATAACAACCAGTGGGGGTGATGAAGGTGGTCTTCCACTCATCCCCCTGCCTGATGTGAATCAGACTGTATGCACTGTGCACATCCATCTTGGTAGAAACGGAAGCTTGGTGCAGTGCCTCAAAAGCTGTGGGTGTGAGAGGCAGGGAATAATGGTCTTTCTTTGGCATGGAGTCCTTGGTAGTCCATGCAGGAGAGCAGGGTTCCATCCTTCTTTCCAACAAAAAAGAACTCTACTCCTGTTGCCGAGGAGGATGGGAGAATGAAGCCCAAATCAAGTGGTTGCTGAATATATGCCTCCACAATTGTGCATTCAGAAGGGGATAGAGTAAAAAGTTGTCCACAGACTGGTGTGGCACCCTATGCACAGGTTAACATACTAAGTGCAATGTGTTATTGGACTGGCTCTTATTGGTCTGTCATTGGTGGCCAGTGCTGGTAAGAGAGGTTCTAGGAGCTTGTTAATGCTACCAAAATAGGAGATGAAGGCACCATCTATGAAATTACTGCCAACCCCTGAATCAATGCCTAATATTACTGTTCTGGTGGCCCTCCCTCGATAATGCCATACGTAAATACAAGCTTGAAGTGGGGACAGATAACTGACCTAGGCCTGGCACCCCTGTTTGGAACTGGTGCATGGTGGCTCCTCAACGATATAGTCTGCTAATTCCCTGGAGCATTGGGATAGCTCCAGAAGCCAGGGAGCAACTTCTCTTCCCCCTTGGGGGTTAAAAAATTTCTCCATTCCCACAGAGCGGTGGCCCAGGATAATGACTGCCCTATTGATAGGCAAACCATAAAGACCACCATGGAACACTCTGTGGGAAACCAGGAGGGCTGTTCAAAAATCAGTGTGCATTGCAAAAGGAGCCCCTTGCAGCAGTCCAGACACCCTGAATATTGTTCAGGACGATTTTCATGTCTACCTGGGTAGTTCGGATTGTGTGCTGCACTGAGTGAAAAGGCTGTGGGAAATTACATATCTCAGATGGAGACTGTTCCGACTGCCTGTGGATGAAGGTCCACAAGCTCTGAATGAGCTCCTGCAGCAGTTGGTCATGGCAGCCAATGGTCATGCTCTGAAGATGCAGGACTTGTGAACTAGGCTACTTGTGAACTCAGGGCTTGGCAGGAATCAAAGCCAGATTGCCCAAGTGAAAGCCAGATGCGTTAGTGTTGTGCAGTAAAGGAAGTTTGTGCTAGTTGTGCCAGAACAGGTGTCAACTTTGTTGGGCAGATATAAGGCACAAAATGGCACAAAAGGAACTCAAGACCAAAAACATTACCAAAAAACAAAGGAAATGGTGGGACAAATACAAACACAAACTTAACTTCTCTTATCCTTTATCTTTTCTCTTTTCAAATTTCTTTCCCTGTTCAGATCTTGTTTGTCTTTTCAGATTTCTTTTGTCATGTGAGTGTTTCACCGTAGCACATTTCTGTCCCGCAGAAAGATTATTACCTTGGGCTTTGCCCTACCATCTTCCCTCTACAAAATAATGATTTTACCAAACTATTACCCTAGGGTTTACCAGATTGACCAGATGTACAATTTCAGCAGTGTTATTATTATTTTCTAATACTTCATATATTGTTGTTTTAAATGGGTTAAATATTGCTTTGTATGTGTTTGGTGGTGTTCATTCTTTAGTATTATTGATAATAAACATTAAACTAAAACTCACTGATTGGTGGAACCATGTTATATGCTTTAACCTTATTATACATTGAATTTTACAGCAGAAGCTATGCACAGTTATATCACCTGTCATGTGGCTATTTAACAGCCACTGGTGATTAAACTAAAAGTGTGTGTAGATTCTCTAACCTGAAGATGGGGCTGTGGGCGCTGGCACGTGTTCTTCCCCAGCCGAGAGTGTTTGGTACAGAGAGGTAGTCCATCCCCAGGATTGGAGGCTCCCTCCTGAGTTGTCCCAGGTCTGAGGTGGGGCATGGAGTATTTGGGGCAGGAATCTGCTCCAGTTCCACATCTCGGGAGGATACCTGTGTTTTAAAGTACATAACAAACATGTACACTGGAGGGTGCTGCTGATCCAGTTGGAATGTGCTTAACTGTCAACCAATATCAACCAATCAGAGCAAACAAGGGGGCAGGAAAGGTTGTGTTTGGTTAAACTATAAGACAGTTAAAATACAGAGGAGGCAGGGTAATGTACTTGGGAGTCTTTGTCCACGATTGTTGGTTTGTAGTTTGCTAGTAACTACCAAAAAGACCACGCTAAACATGATATTATGTCCATGTGTTTACATTGTTTATGAGATTCTACATGAATGCTTCACCTCCTGAGGTACTTAAATTTTATAACATCAGAGGAAAATACTGATGTTCTGAATGGTTTTGTTGTGTCATTTCCACTCTTACTGTGTCTTTACACTATCTGTATTAAACACATAACCACTAAGTGCTATCTTACAACATAGCTTATGCTCAGTGTTCAGAGTATCAGTACTTTGCTGATCTTCATTGTGTGTTTGCCTCTCCATGTGCAAAGAAGTTGACTTATATCACTAATCACTAATATTTGTTATAAAATTCCATTATAATCATAGTGATATTTTATTAAAAATAATCTGACCTGCTCCAGTGAGGTCTTCCTGGTCTTCTGAGGGATACTGAGCTCAATCTGGGCCTGAGATTGGGGGGTGGAGTCTCCCATTTCCAAGAACTGGACATGGTCTTCAGAGTAACTGCTCCTGCGGGAGTGGCTTGGTGAGGGAAGGGGGGAGTTTCTCCGTTTTTTTCCCCCAGGAGAGGTGGGTCGGGATGAGGGCGACAGGCAGAAGTGGGTGGTGGCTTCGCTAAGCTCCTCATCCTCCACTAGGAGAGAATCACAGCTCGATGCAGGGCTTAGCCAACCACGAGAAGATGGGCTGGAGGCAGGACTCGGGCTCAGAGATCCCGCCCCCATACTGCTGTCCCTGTAACAGTAGGGATCAAGAAGAGGCAGGTAGAGGCGGTCTCTATCCCAGTAAGTTCCCCCTTCTGGGGTAAAATCATCTTCAGGGGAGATGGTGGTAATCTGAATACTGGGACACTCCAAAACACGAGAATCTGAGACCTGAGACAAAGAGAGATGCTAATCAGTGTATGAGATTAGAGCTTCATGTATGAGCACTGTGCTCTACATATCTAGATGTCATGCTTTACTACATTATACTTTCATTAAAATATAAAATTATTGTTCTTGCATCACCTGGACAGACCGGGCTGGGAGACTCTCGTATGTCCCGCTGAACTCTCTCACCAGCGCTCGTCTGGGGGGTGGGGAATGCATGCCAGCCCTGTGATTGGATGGCGGAGGGGAAGGGAGGATTCCCATTGGCTGGCTGAGTGTTGAGGTCAGTTGGCTGTCAGAGACTGGACAGTAGAGGAAGTGATTATATTAGAGACCATTACAGAAAGTCTGATCAGAAATGTATCAGTTAATATCTAAATTTAATCCTTCAGAATAACACCACAGTGCTGGATTCTGATTGGTCAGTAGGGGTTGATTAATTCTCTATAACAGAAGCTTGACAGTAGTGCAGCTTTATAATAATGTGCTCTTTTCTATAGAAACATCTCAGGGACGTGTGCACACCGCATAAACAGATAAAAACAAGTGTAAACGGTGAAGTTTTCTGTCATTTCTGGAACACTTATGGAAGGAGTCTCCAGTGTCAGAGCATTGTAACAGTCAGAGCTAAAGCTGTAAATTTAGGTTTTCATGAGAGACAAGGTTATGACTCTTTGCGGTTGTAAGATGCATAACAAGCTGCAATTTTATGTCTTATTAACTTCAGGACAGCTGCTATAATGTAAGTGACAACTCCAAAACATTAGATGTAACAATAAATGGATAAAACATTATGATATGTCATTCTTTAAAAAATGAAATATTGTAATTGTTGCTGGGCGACACGGTGGCTCGGTGGGTAGCACCGTCGCCTCACAGCAAGAAGGTCCCGGGTTCGATCCCCGGGTGGGG